>NW_023591402.1:0-57022 GCF_014843425.1 Jatropha curcas | reverse complement strand
GTTCAATGCTGAGTTTGAAGGGAAATCTAAAAATTTTCCCAACCTACCTGGGCGTAACGATTGGTAAAAAATAAAAAAAATAGACGATTGACTGATGCAGAGAATACAAGCGGCCTCAAAAAACGCTATATTTTTTATTGAATTGCCGAAGAAGATCACACCATAGTAACAGTCCCAGTATAAATAATGTAAACAATTCTAAACTTGAACGTGGGCTTGTTAATCATACTTAAAATGCTACATATGGTTCGGTTGATAAATAGGAAATAATATCAATCTTCTGCGGCTTCAAAAATCTCAATTTGACTGATACTTGGCAAGTTGAAGCAGAGCTGGACATAGAATTGCCCAGAAGTGGTTCAAAATATTATGTAAGTTAAACTTTTCAAATGTACACAACACGAGAGTGTACATTTATTAATCTGGGAACTCATGTATTAACTGATTTTTTCCATGGCTCGAACTCGGGAAGTGATCACCGTGAACAGATTTATGTACGGATCTAGCAACCGGGCCAATTACCGGTTTGCTAAGCCTGCCTAACGTCTGGCCTAACTTAGTAAACGGTTAAACAAGTTTCACACTGAGGGTTTATGGGAGAAGCAGAAAGACAATGAACAAGCGGTGTGTCGGCATAAAGGGATCAAACTACGATGTGACGTGTCAAACGATTTTTAAATGGGAAATTGTGGTTGACGGTTTTTTGGAGTTAGATATCCAAGGCCTACAAATAAGAGTGCACAAAAATCTTAAATTCAAATGGTGGGAATGGTTTGATCCTGACGTCCAAACCAATTGCCATGAAGTTTCATCGCTAAAGTAATAATAATGCTGGTTGATAATTGAATGCCAAAAAGAAATATAACAAGTAAGTATGAGCGTGGGCGAGATGCAAGCTGCAGTCAGGTGTACTATGTCCCATATCCATCGTTTAATAAGTGAGATGATGGCGATTGGATGTGTGCATGTGTAAAATCAAGGAGCTAAGATCAGTTTGTTCATGGCACTTGAGATACGAAATCTCTCTCTCAATCTTCTCACGTCGCAGTATTTCGGATGCATGTTCAGAAGTTAGGGTTGAAACGCAACCGATGCAGAATTGTTGAAAGATTTTAAACAGATAGATTGGATGATGGATATATCTTCGAATCTCTTATGTGAGAATAGGAAGCATCAAGATGAAGTAGAAGAGGAAAGAAGATCACAGGGGTAACCTCAGAAGACGAATTAATGAAGAAGAGGAAGCTGATGAGAAGGAGGAGGAACAGATGAAATTGAAAAGACAACTTAAACTTAGAGCAAATTTTTACTGGTTACAAACTAATATGTAATGTAATTAATATATTAATGAAGACAATTTCAATGGTAATTCCACTTTGTTTAACTCGATTTAACCACATGTTCTAACAATTTCCATATAATTGGTAATAAAATTTCATTTTATCTAGGTTCTGATATCTGCAGTACATATGGCTATGAGGCAGAGCGTTTGATTCTGACGCTGTCCCAGTAGTGTTCCCGTGGAGGTCGTGCCTTGGACGGCAGTGCCCGTGGACGAAGGAGGGTCGATCCTCATCCTTCGTCAGGTACGTCTGGGGCCTGGTCCCATCTAAACTCAGGCGACCCAAGTACTGGCCGAAAAGCGCATCATACCTTCTTCAAGGTACATCGGGGGCTGCGATCCTCTGGCTGCAGCGTCCAGTACTGCCTGCCATCACATCGCCTTTCTTCAGGGTACAATCTGGGGCTTATTCATACCTCTGCACAGGCGTCCAGATGACTGCCGCCATCACGCCTTCTGCTCCTTCCTCTTCTGTTCCTTCCTCCTTCTACCCACACCGGTTTCCTGGAACCAGTACAAGACTCCACCAGCTTTGCACAGTTCACCTACTAGTGCAAGGTATCATAAATGTCATAACTGTCATTTTTAATTATATATTAATTATCTAGAAATTTATAACATTTGTCATTTTCTTTTTGCAATTTCATATCAGATCACGTATCACCCTCAGTTTGGTAGCGGGACAGTAGTACTTATACAAATTTTCTGCAGGCATATTTTTGCAAATTATATTTTGTACTTATTCAATAACTTGTGATGCTTTCCCGGTGTAATTAATATTTCCTTCTGTTTTTTTTTTCAAAGCATATATCCATCTTCTCGAGCAAGCGAGGCAAATTTGAAGATAAATCAAGGCGTACAGCCTGCATAAAGAAGGATAACATACACCATGGGATGCCTGTACCACAAGAGGTGAGAAAACTTTTATTGGAAGGAGTTCCAGGTACTCTTTGGTTTAAGTTATATCATCATTTCAGATGTTTACAATTCAAGATACATCCTTTAGTGTTTAAAACGCTAATATTTCATATTTTTCAGAAAACAATTTCATATGGACGAGGCCATTACGGCTATGCTTGCTGAAAGTAGCCTGGGAGAAATATGGCGCGCGATCCGATACGCTGACTTCACCTATAAGGATGAGAGAAGCGGTAAGTAAGGCAGTAGTGCGTGTCTCAGGAGATATGGGAGAGCTGGCAAAAGGCTTGGGAGGATCCTGGCATTCAGAGAAAGCGTGAGAGTATTTTGCATCAAAACAGGCGCAGTGAGACTGGCGGTGAATGGAGCAGGACCATTCCGCGACAGCACATGGCGGATCTATATCTGCTATAAGAGACAGCTCGAATTATTCAGTAAGTGAAATTAGTCCCCTTTACAAGAAACTGATGTTTAATGAAGGACACTATATATATAAATATATCATGCATAAATTCATTACAGGCTAAAGAATTTAGGTCGTTGAGCCCAACACGATGGGGAGGTGTTTAACATACACTCACACGATAGGACCACGATCGTAATACCTTGTCGACAGACGTGGCTGAGCGTCAATGTAAGTAAAATGAATAATATTTAGCATTTCCCCTCTAATCAATTGCCGAGAATGTAACAGAAGTTCAATATAATAAAGTTGCAATTGGCCATTTGATTAATTAATTTTTTTGTTTTCAAGGAGAACTTACTACAGGCTCGGGAGCGGGTATTGTTACTTCTCAAGATCGATGAATCCGAAGCTTTGAGTCAAGAATTGACGAGGTACGCTTTATCTCGAGGCTGTAGGGGCCGAGAAGAATGAGAAGGTATAACGGCATATCGGGTCTCCAGGATCACAGTTTTACACTGGCTCAGCAGCTCACGCTTCTACAACCCAGCGCAGGCACCACAGCGGAGCACCATTACTGACTCGCACTATGATGACATATACGGGCTCAGCTTGATGATCAGAGAGACAGAATTGCAGAGCTTAGAGCAATGTGGATGGCCGGCTGGTCCCGGATTTTGAGCACGTGCTGGTACTTCTTCCTCTGATCCTGCGCCTGCTAAACAGAACCGACATGTTTCGACGTCTCAGCAGCAGCACACTAATCGGCTCCTGATCCGATGCGGCAGACGATACCTTTGGTCACCCTCCTGGCGCTACATCACATCCATCAAGGTAACTCCTCCCGGCGATCCCGTACAGTCGGGGAGATCCGGACAGATCGTATCCTGCAGATGACAGAGCATAATTAGATTTTGATTTTGGGGACCCTTTTTAGGTTTTTCATTTGTATTTTCATATTTTAATTTGTTCAGAACAATAAAAATTAGCATTTTTTATAAAAATGTTCTTGAATGTGCGTGTGTGATATATTATGCATTTATGTGAATTTTCACAGGTGCAGAAAAAATTTTGGTTTCAAAATAATATTTAATTTTTTTAATTTTTTTTTCCATTTTGCGACGATTTGATACCAAAAATAAAAAATTTTAATTTACATTTGCGACCTTTATTTGTGACGATTTCAAAAACTTTGCGATCGATTTTCTGCGACCAAAATTTGCGAACTGAATTTCCAATTACCCACGCATCAAGAAATTGCGACCGAATTATTCATTTTGGCGATCGATTTTATCGTCTCTAATTTGTGACCGATTTTTTTTTCTCATCGGTTCGCAAAATATTATTGCGACGCATAAGTAACTTTTTCGGTCGCAAATCGGTCGCTAGTAAATCTTACATCGCAAATAGCGATCGATATTTGCCAAGTTTGCGAACCTATTTTGTCGGTCGCAAGAATGGCATTTTTTTTGTTAGTGGCATGCTTAAATTTTAAAAACTTAATAATATTATCACCCTAAAATCAAATCAGCTAAGCGTTTGGAATAATATATTAAAATGGATCCACCAAATTTCAATTTTTGGGTAGTTAACTTTAACTTGAAGTCCTTGAAAATTATCAAAACTTCAACTGTTTTGAAATGGCAACAACTTGAATATAAAGGTTTCTCTCTTATTTGGGAAAGACTGACGTGACGTTCAAAGGATCAAGCAAAAATGGTAAATATACATCTTTGGTGGTTTCCTGTAAGGTAACTTCTCACCATTCTTTACTTTGCACCGTCTTATCTTGGTCCTGTGTGTGTTATTTGTAAAAAGTATGGTAAGAAGAACGAAATTGAATCGTTCCCTTCATCAACAAATAATTTTTCCTTTATTCAATCACTCAAATTTTTTCATGCAAATAATGTCCAGTTTAACTAGCAAAAACCAATTTATCTCTTCATACATATTAGATAGCAAGACACAAATTAAAGCAAGGAAAAAAAGAAAAAGAAAGTCGAACAATGCACATACATCATAAGAGAAGAACAAAAACACAAACTTGAGGGCCGTGAAAGACGGAATCGGAAGAAAGCAGTTGCAGAGTTTTAATCTAGGAAGCAACTACTGGTTTTTATAAATGGCAGTAGCTGAAGGGTTTATTGAAAAAGAAAAAAGCAAGTGAGTGCTGTTTCTAAACATTTATAAGGATTAAAAGGTTAAATTCCTGCCCCTCTAAACTTTGACATAACATACAATTTTGCCCAAAATTAACTTTTTAGTACAAATTTGCCTTTTCTTGGTACTTAGCAACAAAAGAACAAATTGTCCAATATTTTAAGAAAATTTTTTATGGTTTTAAACTAACCAAAAATTACTTTGCTTTTAAGAAAACTAATGAAAATTTTCTTAAAAATTAATTAGAAAATAAAAATTATTTAAAAAATATAACTAATAATTATAAAAAATTTAAAGTATTTGAATTAAAAAATATTTGATTTGAAAAATTAATGGAATTAGAAAAAAGATTTGATTATATTGAAATGTTTGGTTAGAAAAATATTTTTTATTTTTATTTTGATTATTTTTTAATTAAATTTTATTTAGATCAAAATATTAATTGCCTTTTTTAATCATAATTTGATTTTATGTCAAATAATTTATTTTTTGAATCAAAAATTTGGGCAATTTGTACTTTTGGTAAACATGTTTATAGGAGTACATTTTCTAGCAAAAAAGTTAATTTTCGGCGCAAATTATATATTGTATCTCAAATTTAAAGGCAAATTTAGCCTCATTCCAATTTATAACTAATTCAATCAAATCTCCAATTTCTGTTCAAATTCAATTCTTAGGATTTCAATATCCTAGAAATCTATACCAGAATTGGAAGAGATTAAAATTCGAATAGATGGATACAAGCTTTAATAGGTGGTTTTAAAAACTAACAATTGATGAGTGAAATGGCGGAAAAACGACATGGGTTTAAATCAAGAATACGTCGGCCAAATCTTAACCTCCTCGTCTCTCTCTCTTGTCAAGTAGCCAAAGAATGAAAGAAAATCGAGCTAGGACGTTGAGAGGATGGTCGAGATGAATGGCTGGGTTGCGGAAGTGGCATTCCGTTGGCCGTTGATCTAACGCGAAAATGGCAAAGGAAGCCGAAATATAGGCGATCAATTGACTGCAAAGGAGAAGGAGCGGGAAAGGAGAAGGCTTTAACTTCAGTTAAATCAAAACAGTGAGTTTCGATAATTTTCAGGCTTGAGTTAAGTAACCTAACTGGTTTGGTGGGATCCATCTAATATGTCAAAAACCTAGCTGATTTGATTTTAGAGCGGATAATATTACTAAATTTTTAAGTGAGGTGCTAAGGAGGACGACGTAAAAGATTAAAAAGTGGTTTTTTTGCAACGAGCACGGAAACGTAGAAATTTTATATAAAGCCTTTAGTTTAGTGAAGTTTGAAAGAGAAATTTTCAACCCAAAACCACACTTGCGAAAAAGCATTCCAACAAAAGTTGAGATCAATATTTTTTTTTTTTCTTAAAGCACATCATTCTTTATTATTTATTATTATTGTTGTTGTAAATCTATTAATATTATTATTAATTATTTATTTCAAACACTTCAATTCTTTTGAAAGGGCAATTATATCTCAGGTGCAGGTTTTCTCCTTTTCGTAAGGTCAAAAAAGGCCACTTTTTATAAAAAATAAAAAAAAATTAAAAATTGATAAAGTCCAAACTCGGTCCGTATGCTCGCCCCGCTTTCCCTTTCCGCTTCTTTATATCCTTGCGGGAAGAACATTAATAATTCTCTGCACTGTATCTTCCTCTATTCGTTTTCCTTCCCTGAAACCACAAAATGGTCAGAAAGTTTCGGCAGTGGCCGCAATCCCATGGAAAGCCAACCTCTTCATATCAAGTTATGTCCTTTCGGCGTTCGACATCGTCCGTCGCTCTAACGGCCAATCTAAACCGCCTCTCCTCAAAATCTTCGACGCTCAAAAAAAGTCTCCCTTCAAAAAGCCCAATCAAACGGCGTCAAAAAACCACTGACTATAACCATTGACAAATATCGAGATCTCTGGTTCCGCCTCTACACAACTCCCCACCACAAAACACTACCTCCGACAGTGCTGGTTGCCCGGTCATTTTTCCTACTTCCACGCGGTGGTTTTTTCCCTACTAGACAGCAATTCGAGATTATGGATGACTTTTGCTACCGGTCTTGGCTTCGTGAACTCTCTGCTTTTAATAATCTCCGTTAACTAACCGGCTTGCTCCGGAGCAGTCGTTTTCCCATCTCAACACGCGGACGACGGATTTGATGCTCTATAAGTACATCGCAATAGCACAGAAATTGAAGGATTTTTCAAGCTATGCGAATCTAAATCATTGTTTCGTCCGCCGGAGACAGCCGGCCGGAGCAACTTGGCGCATCAATGTGAATTAAATAAAAGCTAAATGAATACTGAATTTTTCCTAATATAAATTAATGGTAACAACATCTCGTTTCAACCCATTCTTAGGAGGAAAGAAGAAGGAACTGAATCTTCTGAGTTAAGGCTTACTAATGCTCCATTTATTACAAATAGAGCGTACAAGATTGGATGTGGAGAGCGTTTTTTGGCCGGAAGGGTTCAAACCGGGACCATCCCGCCGTGAATAATATTCCGGGCCCTAATGGTTCAGATATTTCAAGGTATGAAGTTTCCGGCGACGATTGTTGTTATGGGTGTGATATGATCCTTTACAGGATTGGCAAAAAGAGGTTATTGACGAAGGGCTAAAAGATGTCTGGGAAAAGAAGCTTATTTGGTTGAGTATCCAAAACATGCCTCTTCCATTTTATATTTATTAATGAATTGCCTGAGTCTGGCTGTCGATTGATGAAAGTCAAAGGATTTTATGCAAAAGCAATTAGCTTCTAATGTATGATTTGAGTTTATGTATTTGTAATGGGCATTAATTGTACTAGTTCTTTAAACACAGTCTCCTGTGCTTTTTTTTCTTTTCCTTCCTTTTTTTCCTTCCTTAAATTTTTGCCAAACGATGAGGTCGAAGAAAATTTCTTGGTCTGTAACCAAATTATATATAGGGCCCCTCAATTACATCAAGCTAATAATAATGAATATGAAGTTTGTTAAAAACTTTTTACTGTTTTATCCTTTTTATCTAAGTTATGAAAATTTGAACCAAAATTCTATTTATAATTTGATTGATGTATAATTAGGTCTTTTGAAAATATCCCTTTTAATGTTTTTTTTTAAATTGTTATTAAATTTGTTTTTTTAAATTGAATATCCTGCTGAATGTAGTTAAGTCTTTGAATTAAATGTTTTTTTTTTTTTTTAATAACCCATAGATTGCACATCATTACCTTCTAGAAAATTCAAGCTCATACAATGATTTTCTCCTTCTCATTTTAAATATTTTCATTCATTATATTGGTTATTTATTACTTCAATTAAAAAATTTTATTAAATTTAATTTTATGTATCAAATAAATTTCCAAATTAACAATTTATTTTTAATTGTTATTTTCAAAATAAAATTTATGGCCACTCCATTTAAAATTAACGGATATAAAGTATGTTTCTCCATACTACTTCAATTAAAGTATTTTTTTTTATAAATATTACTGGTAAAAAAAAAGATATCAATTATATCTATTGAACAATTGATAAAAGTAAAAATTTTCTATACTATATATAAATGTAGGAATAGGAAGAAGAATAAATGAAATTTCCTATAATAGCTTTAGATTAATTTGGAATTCCTAATATAGTCCATTTAGTAGATTTTTATGCAATTTTAAATTGGAGAATCATGTTATCCCTTTTAAAGAATTCTTTGTAAGTTGTATTTTTTTTGTTATCTTTTAAATTGGAAGAAAAATTAGATTATCCTTTTGAATATCCATTTAATAGATTTTGTATACATTTTAATTGGAGAATATATATATATTCTATTTGATCTTGTACTATTATTGTCCACTGATTTTTTACTTATTATTTATACTCATTTATTTTTTATATTAAATATTGATTTATATTTTTATCTTATATATTTAGATTTTATTAAATATCGTCATTTAATCTAAAATTCCATTTATAACTATAATAATGTATAATACTATAAATCACGCTAATATGGTTTTAATAATTATAGATAATGATAGAAAATAAATATATATATTTTTTAAAATTAATTTTCAACTGCTCTCATCTCACATACAAATGCTTCAATTTAATTTAAAAATTAATTTTAAAAAGTAAAAATTCCAAATTTTGAAAAGGCTTAAATTATATATATTTCTAATTTTGAAACATTTTATTTTTTTTGAAAAAAAATATATCCAATCAAATTATAACAAACATAAAAGAAAAAAAATATTATAAAAAGAATTACTTTTTCCTTTTTTAATTCTCTTCCTAAATAGAGTGTTTTAAATTATAATAACAAACATAATCAAATATTTAAAAATATTCTAGTTTATTTTATGCGGGCAATTGCATGTTTTCTAATTGCTCATTTAAATACTTGCAGTTTAATCTTATTTATTTTCATATAAAAATATTAACTATTTATTATAATCTCCCTCTTGATATTGTGTATATCTTTTTAAGTTAAAATTTTCATCATTTTTAAATTTGTGGATGGCATAAATACTATTAAAAAAAATTCAAATATATTAATCAGTTCAATCTACTTGAGTTTGGTAATTTATTATTTAAAATCATTATAATACCTTTTAAAAGTTAAAAATTATTTCTAAAGTTATCAATTTTAAAAGAAATTAATTTCAAAAATTAATCAATTTAAATAATAAAAAATCTGAACTTCAGTTAACTTTTATTATACTAAAATACAAAAAAAATATGAATTTATATATAATTATATAGAATTCATTTTTAGACTAAATAAGGATTCAAATAAAAATGTAATATTTCATAAGAACTTATGAATATTAAAAAAAATTTTAATTTTTTACATGTTTGACCAATAATAAGAAAAAGGTTTAGTTATATTGATATTGTAAAGAAATTTTTACTTCAGAATCTTAATCAAGTGGTTTTACTTAATAAAATAAAGGATAATTTTTGAAACTAATTCTAACGTAGGTGAATATACATGATCACCTTAAATTTTGAAACCACACAGAATTAAAATCAAAAATTAAAAATGATTTTTTCAAAAAATAAAAAACAGCTTTCAAATTTAATTATAGTTCAACATCTTAATTAGTTTAAATTGGTTTTACATGCACTTTTAGATTGGTTCAATTTAAGCCTTTCACTAAAAATAAAAACCTAATAAAAATTTTTAAATTTATCCATCAAACTTAAATACCAACCTAAATTCAGGTTTACCCAATGTTTTAATATCCTTAAATATTAGAAACATCCTAAAATTGCAAAGGGATATAAGTTTCTCTTTTTTAGGAAAAAATCTTAGACCATTAATTAACATAAATAATTTAATTAATTAAAGCCAAATATTAAATATTTTGGAACATATTGGAATAACTCCAACTAAGTATACAAATTGGCAAAAGTATATTGTACAATTCCTTTCTATTTATTAATATCAATCTCTTCTCTCTCATATTTTAGTTATCCGATATGGATAAGGTTAAACGTGTGTATATATATTTTTCATATAAATATATTTCAATATGAAAATATAGTCAAGGAAGATTAAAGAAACATCCAAAATTTCATATAAACTATTAGATCATTAAATATATATTATTTTTATTAGTGGTATAAGAATTTTTTACCTTTATTGCCCAAATCCAATTATTTCTAAGAGTATTATAAAGAAAAATATCATCGTATTCTTTTTAATAATAAAAAATATGGTAATCTGCTTTTTATCTTTGATAATCGTCTATATGAAAAAAAGAAAGTGAAGGAAAAAATTTAATCCAAATATTCGCAATATTAGACTAGTTTATCATGAAAATTATATATTATTCATAAAAGAACTAAAAAAAAAATTAATTTCAGAATATTTATATTGTAAAATAATTTTCAAAAATTTATATTTAAAATTTATCCTATTTGAAAATTTACTTTTAGAAAATTATATCCAATCAAATCATAGAAAACATAAAAAAAAATTTATAAAAAATATTTTTTTTTCTATTTTTATCTTCCATCCTAATATAAATACTTTAAATTAATAATCAAAATAAAGTTAATAAATAATAATTTAAAAAATAAAATATAAAACCTGTTAAGTGTCTTATTAATCATAATATATTTTATTAAAAAATAAATTTAAAAAAGATAAAACTTAAAAATTCCGGATTCTTTAATTATCAAAATTTCAACAGAAAGATTAAAGAAATATCAAATTTGCAAATAAAAATAACATCAATTAAACAATTTGTTAATTCTTATTATTGTAAAAAGAAATTTTTCACTTTTATTGCAATAATCCTGATTATTTCTAAGAGTATTAATAAAACCAAAATATCACATATTATTCTTCTATCAATAATAAAAAAAAACTATTAAGGTAAACTAAAAAAAATGAAAAGAAAAAATTGAATTAAATACTTTCATTTACAACCATTCTATATGAAATTATTATTATTTTTTTTCAGAGAAAGAAGTTAAAAAAAAAAATTAAATATCTGAATAGTTATATTTGGCAATATAATTTCAGAAATTTATATTTAAATTTTATTCTAATTTTTAAAAAATTTTTTTTTTAAAAAAATATATAATCAAATCATACAAAAATAAAAGAAAAAAAAGAGTATTAATAAAAATATATTTTTTTTTCTATTTTTATCTCACTACTAAATAAAAATACTTTAAATTATAATCGAATGAAATCAAAATAATAAAAATTCAAAAAATAAAATTTTTTCAAAAATTTTCAAATGTCTTATTATCATATGTATTTATTAAAAAATAAATTTAAAAAATAAATTTATATCCTATCAACTATAAACTGTAATTTTTTAAATTGCTATTATTAAGAGAATTTTAGAAACATTTTTAAAATTTCATTAAGAGTGAATATAGGTAATCTCATTATTCTTCCTCCGTCCTTCGTTCTCTCTCACCCTTCGTTCCTACTTTTTAAATATAGTATAAATAGAAATATGAAATGATGAAAAATGTTCGAGAGCTCTCTTTTTATTTAAATATTTTATTTCCTTTTATTTATTTATCAAAAATTTTTTATTTTTTATAATTTAATTTGATGTATTCTTTTAAAAAAAAATAATTTTTAAAATAGTTAAAAGGATAATTTAAACCTTGAAATTTTAAAACTTTTTTTAAAATAAATATATATGACTTTGAAATTTTTGAATTTAATATCATATCTATCTGATCTATAAACTTGAAGAAGTGGAGATTTTATTACCAATGATTAATGTTCTTTGTTGCATTGATTTTAAAGTTACATATTAATCATTTTATTAAAATGTCATTTGAAGCGCTTTTTTTAGCAATAGAAAAGAATTTGAAACAATTGGAATAAAGTAGTTGCATGTTAAAATCATAAAGATTGGGCTATTGCAAAATTTTTAGTTACGCCTTTAAATATTTTAAATTTAACGAGTAGTAATAGTTTTTTTCTCAACGAGTTTGATCTTTTATCACTCTTTTTTGAAAATAGTTAAGTCCTTTTTATTTTTTATTTTATAAGTATTTGTTAATTAAATGGGAGAGAAAATACTTTAAATACGTTAATTTTAAATGAGTAAAAATACATGGCTAATTTTTATTGTTTTAACAAAACTAGTGTTACAAACTCGCATGGAATGTGTGGAACAGCATTAAAGAATAAAAAATTTTTTATAACATCATTTCAAAAATATTTTAATAAAATGATATGAAAATGCATTACAAAAATTGTAATCTCAATTTGAGATATTGCTGAAAAAAGTTGCAAATGCTATTTAATGTACTATTCTTTATCTTTATAGTTTATCCTGCGAAAACCTTTTAACCAGAAGATATGCAATAGCCAAGCCATGCATGGTATGATCTGCAATAAAAAAAAAACTACACAAACACTATTCTATGTTATTTTTTCAATTTTGTAATAATAATTGTTAAACTCTCAGAAATTTGAGGGTTTGGAGAATTTAGAATATCCGCCTTCTAAGGCTTAATTGAGAATATTTATATTGATAGAGAGATAATTATAGTTGGATAAGGATAGTTAGGAATCCCCTAGTTTTATAACGTTAAATTAGAGTTTTATTTAGGAGTCAATATCTTTTATATATTCTTTTATATTATTTTATTATACGTAATATATCAGTAGTCCCCCTTAGTTATTTGGTCCATTTATGTCCAAACAGAAGAGTTTCATGTGCTATTTTAATATGTGTATACTTTAATTTTTTTTAATGTGATTACTAATAATTATAGATACTTTTTAAGCATAAGGAAGTTCCTTTTCCCTGTTTTTGTTAGTTCAGCAATGGTTTGTCTTTGGGAGAAACCCGGGGTGAAATAGTTCGTCTGCCTGAGGAAAACCTCAAAGAGTCACTTCCTTTCAGTTATTAAGGAAGAAACTCTTTTATTTATCCATCTTTGTATGATTTTCAATGTTTGGCAAAATTCAATTTCTAATTGTTTCTAAATAAAAATGTTCTCTATTGGCAAATCGAAGTGGTGTAAATGTCAATTGTCAAAGCGAGGTTTTCCTTATTGTCCTTAAAGTGTGAACTTGTTAAGTTGCCCTTAATTGAAAATTTTTAACGGCTAAAGGAGCCTTTTAACTGAAGCACTGCTTAACGTTCGAGCCAAACTGGGGACCTATTTTCTTATGCCGAACTGAGGACAACCTTAAATTGAGTCGAACTGGGGACTGTATAAGTCGAAGGTTGGAATTAGAGGACTGCTTAAGTCGAGCTAATTTAGGGACCCTATTTAAAGTCCAAGCTGAACTAAAAGGCTGCTAAGTCCAATAATGGAGGGAACCTACTTAAGTCCCGAACCAAACTAGGGGGAACTGCTAAAGTCTGAGTCGAACCTGAAGGACTGCCTATATCCAAAACTAATGACTTGAATTATGGACTGCTTAGGTCTGAACTGGAGAAACTGAGTTGTCCAAACTGAATGGACTAGTTAAGGGCAACTTAGGTCCGAACTGGCAAACGTTAGGGTCCAAAGCTGGTAGAACTATGTTAACGCCCAGAGTTGATGGACTTCTTAGCTAAAGGCTGGTTAGGTCGAATTGGAGAAAACTGAGCACGTTCAAACTGGAGAATTGCAATTTTGTCTGATCTGGTTGGCCTTGGGTACGGACTGAATTGGAAAAAAAAAAAAAACCCTGGGGAAAAAAAAAAAAAAAAAAAAAAACACAAATTATAGGACCCTTAGGTCTGAAACTGGAGAATCTGTGTATGTCCGAACCCTAGGACTTGGTTATAAAAATGAGTAAATGGAAATAGTAAAAAATTTCTACTAAGATCCTTCAGGAAAAAAACTTAATGCAAGCGGGCGTTCTTAATCCTTTTATAAGGCAAGTGGTGTATTAGTGAAAAAAAAAATCTAGGTCTCTTATATCTAAAATTTAAAGTCACTTTTACATCTTATTGAGTGGAAATACAATAGCCTTCTTCAAGTTAATCTGAATTTCATGTCCGGAGTATATTTCGGCACCCCAAGGTTAGATATCTTTTCTGCTCCAACCTCCTATTTGGTGAGTTCGCCCCATCAGGTTGCTAGGTTCAGCTCCCGAGCTTGCTTGGGCATGTCAAAAGGTTGATGCGTCTTCTAACATTGTGTACTTTGTTGTCATATGACATTTCACATTAATTGGCAGGGTGAGGGTATCCCTTTGAGTGCAACCGTGTATGCTTCTCAAAGCCATCTTTTGATCTCCCCTTACTGCAACAACCTCATTATTATCAAAGTAAATTTAAGAGTTAGGTAACTGATGAGTTTTGAACCCTTATTTCAGTGATGCCCTAGCCCGGGATAATACTTTTGAGCATTGCTTGGTTCAAGGGGGGTGAACTGTTGGCCCCCTTAGTTGTGACTCTACCTTCTCTTGAGTAGGGTGCTCTAACAGTGTAGCTAGCTCATGGAATGCCGATGGCGATCTTCTTTGCGGTGAACATCGTCCTGATTGGACGAAGGGTGTCCTTCTATGCCTAGAAATTTTTTCCTCAGATGATCTTTGGTGTTTTCAAAATCCAATTTCATATATTTTGTTAACTCTTGCCAATGAGTGGCTGCAAAAAGTTAAAGAAGATCTATAACTCAATAACGCTTGAAATAGCCTTGTTAATATTTGCAATTCTCGCCATGGCACTAATGGCCACTTTATCATTCAGGTTCTCAACCTGCACGCCGTGCTTTGGAATTTAAGAAGACATATTGTCTTAATATTTTCGCCATCTCTCTCTTTAGGTCTATTAGATCAACGCAAGATTTCTTGGATGGCACACTTTGTGATGAAAACCGAGCTCGGAATGCCACAGCCATTGGGAGAATGATTGGATGGATCATGCTTTGAAAAATCTGATTACCAACTCTTTGACTGCCCGCCTTAAGTGTGATTGGAGGACCTTGCCATATAAAGATCGGGTCAAAAAATTAGTTTGACGTACACTCATGGGTTTTTCGAAAAAAATTGCCAGACGACTTTGGAGATTGGTGGATCCCGTCATAAGGGGTTGGAAAGTTTGATACTTGAACTTGAGGGGAAAGCCGCACATAGGATATTATTCGGAGAAAGGGAGAGTCCTCCATGAGGCTGTAGTCTTCCCGCTTCTCCTGTTTCTGTTACACTCCCTGACCAGTTCTTGTGACAATGTTTTGGAGATTGGCATTTCCATAACAGGCAAGTGGTGTGGCTCGGTTCAGGACATATAGGGAGCAGTATACTGAGGTTCCGCCCTCCCACCGCCGCATCTGGAGTTATTTAGATGCTAGGTGGCTTTGTTCATTTAGGTGATGGTAGAAGGCACAACTGTGTTCGTTGTGGCTTAGGTTTGTTGTTTCACTTGGAGGGCATTAGTTTGCCATACTGGGGATAGGGGGTTTTCGAGAAAACAACGTTTTACAGTGGTACAAATGAGTATAACTTTGAGTTGGGCGCTCGCCACCTTAGAGTCCGTTGTCTTGTGAGGAGCAGCCAACGGCCTGTCCGCTGCTTTAGTATGGTTGTCAATCCTGACCCTCCAAGATTGATGGGGTTCAACCCACCTGTTAGTCATGGTATTCGGGGTGAAAAAAGGTTGAGATTATTGGGAATTGAATGTGGTGTTCCAAAGCCTTCACCCGCACCAATTGTTAAGCCTCTTAGAAAATTGAGGGTTTGGGGAAATTTAGAATTGTTGTTTCCTTCTGGACTAATTTGAAATATTTATATTGATAGAGACTTAATTAATAGTTTGAATAAGGATATTAAGGAAACCCTATTTATCTGTTAATTTAGAGTTTATTTGGAAAAGAGTCTATATGTTTTTTTATATTATTTCTTTCATATAATATTTTTTTTATATTATTCTTTCATATAATTTTTATTATTGTATATTATCAATAAGTTTTGGAAAATTTAACTAATGATGTTGAAATAAGAAAATTAAGTATTTTTTATTTTTTTGTTTAATAATTTATTATAAATAATGTTTTATTATTTGAAATATTAATGTTTAATACTTATCTAAGTGGCAGTGTGTCATAAGCGTTGTGGATTGTCCTACTTTTTGTATCTCTCGTACGCTTCTGTATCTCATGTCGCCATATCCGTGCAATCTAACTCTTTGTACAGAGACTACTTTATATACTAAGCTAATCAAACCGAATTTTTTTTTTTGTTTTTTTTTACCAAAAAAAGAAATGAAGTATTTTTTTTTATTTGTTTTTGTATTCTTTTTTATTAAAATGAATGATAAAAAATATTCTCGTACAACTAAAAACATATTTTTTGGAGTTTCAACCAAGGTTTTTTTACTTACAAAATTAATAAATTCATCATAAATACTATCAAGTGGTAAATTGTACTACTCATACTTTGCTTTTCATATAAAGGCAAATCACTCTCCTTTTTATATATTATATAGATAAATAGTATATAATTTATAATTAATTTATTTTAAACAATATATTAAATTGTCCATAGCCTGATGCACATAATTACAAGTAAAATATTAGATATTAGTTATTATAGTTAAAATAGGTTTTATTTGAAATAAAATCAAACTCCAAAAAGAAATTAAATTAAAGATGAAAATCTCCTAAGCATTTCTCTAATCCATTAAATAATTCAAGTTAGATAAGACTTAAAAACAAATAGCGAACAAAAAACCTTAATGTGAAAGAACAAACAGGAAGGATAAGGTAAGCCTTGGGTAACATTGAGATGAGCATGCATTTTTTTTTTTTTTTTTTTATGTTTACAGAGATGAGCAAATCAGTTTTGTTTGGCTTAACCTACAAAAATAGTCTCAAAATTTGCAACTTGTTGCAAAACACTTTAATTTAATCTCCATTCCCTACACTCAAATTTAAAAACTTAATACTATTTATCACCCTAAATCAAAAATCAGTTAAGGTTTTGAATAAAATAATTATTAAAATGGAAATCCCACCGCAAATCATTTTGGATAGTTAACTTTAACTGAGCCCTTGAAAAATTATCAAAAAAAACTCACTGTTTTTGAAATTGGCAAACAACTTTGAATATAAGGTTTTCTGCTTTATTGGTAAAGACCGATGGACGTTCAAATTAGGATCAAAGCAAAAGGTAAATATACATCTTTGGTGTTTCCTGTAAAAGGAACTTCTCACCATTCCTACTTCACCTTCTTAATGTTTTTCGTGGTGTCTCTTAATTTATATAAAATTTGCGTAGAAAACAAAATTGAATCGTTCCTTCCATCACAAATATTTTTTTCTTTATTCAATCACCTCAAAGTTTTCCCTCAACGCAGATAAATGTCAGTTAACTAGCAAAAAACCTCTTTATCTGCTTCATACTATTCATATTTACAAGACACAAAAATGCAGGAAAAAGAAAGAAAAGTCGAACAATGCCACAATACCTCATAAGAGAAAACAAAAACACAACTTGAGGCCCGTGAATAGAGGATCGGAAGAAAGCAGTTAACAGGGTTTATCTAGAGCAATCTGCTGGTTTTTTATAACAGGCAGTAACTGAAGGGTTTAATTGAAAAAGAAAGAAAGCAGTAAGTGCCTGTTTCTAAAATTTATAAAAGGATTAACAGGGTTTAATCTGCCCCCTAAACTTTGACACAACATACAATTTGCCTAAAAATTAATTTTTTTAATACAATTTGCTTCTTGAACTTGCACCAAAAGAACAAAATGTCCAATTTTTTAAGAAAAAGAAAACTTTTTTTTTATGGTTTTAACTAACTAAAATTACTTTGCTTTTAAAAAAAACTAATAAAAATTTTCTTAAAAATTTAAAAATTAGAAAATAAATATTATTTAAAAATATAATAATAATTTATAAAAATTAAAGTATTGATTTAAAAAATATTTTGATTTGAAAAAAAATTATAGAATTAGAAAAGATTTGATTATATTGGAAATGTTTTAGTTAGAAAAATATTTTTATTTTTTTAATTGTGATTTTTATTTTTTTTAATTATATTTTTTATTTAAGATCAAAATATTTAATTGCGGTTTTTAATCATATTTGATTTATGTCAAATAATTTATTTTTTGGAAACAAAAATTGGGCAATTTGTACTTCTGGTACATGTTTAAGGAGGTAAATTTCTCAAACAAAAAGGTTATTTTGGACAAATTGTATATTGTATCCGAATTTAAGGGCAAATTTAGCCTCGATTCCAAATTTTTATAAACTAATTCAGTCAACTCCAAATTTCTAATTCAAATTCATCTAAGGATTTTCAATATCCTAGAATCTATACAAATTGAAGAGATTAATCGAAAAATATAGGGATACAGCTTTAATAGGTGGGTTTAAAACTAACATTGAATGGAGCGAATATCCGAATGACATGGGATTAATCAAGAATAAGTTCGTGCCGATCTTATTCCCTCTCATCTTCTCTCCGCTAAGTAAGCCAAAATGAAATGAAGAAATCTGAGCTAAGGGACGTTGAGAGGCATGTTCGAAGATGATGGCTTGGGTTTGTGGGGAGTGGCAATTCCTTGGGCCGTTGATGTCACTCGAAAAAAGCAAAAGGGAACGCCGAAATATATGGCAATCGTTGACGCGCAAGGAGAGAGGAGGAAGGAGAAGGCTTTAACTATAGTTAAATTCAAAGACGATGAGTTTCGATTAATTTTCAGGGACTTGAGTTAAGTTAACCTAAGTTGGTTTTTGGTGGGAATTTCCATCTTTAATAGTCAAAGAACCCTAGCTGATGTTTGATTTACGAGGCGATAAAATATTACTAAATTTTTAAGTGAGGTGCAGGGAGAGACGGACATAGAATTAAAAGTGTTTTGCAAACAAGCCAACAGAACTTAGAATATTTTTAATAAGTTAAGCCATTTAGTTTAGTGAGTTTGAAAGAAAAATTTTTTCAACCAAAACAGACTTGCAAAAGCATTCAAAAACGAAAAGTGAGATCCATACTTTTTTTTTTTTAAAGCACATCCAGTTCTTTATTATTATTATTATTGTTTGTGTAATATTATTATTATTTCAAAAC
Organism: Jatropha curcas; assembly: GCF_014843425.1. The sequence goes on along the minus strand of NW_023591402.1, from coordinate 37,730 downwards.
ACTTCAAACTTCTTTTGAAAAGTGGCAATTAATATCTCTAGGTCAGGATTGTTCTCGCATTTTCGTAAGTCAAAGGGAAATTTATTATTTAGTCCTCAAGGTTTTACCATAATTAATCCCAACTAATCTCAAGTTTTGCGGAAATATCTAAGCTAGTACCCTGCAGGTTAACTCCGTCAATAAAAAGTCCTTCGTCCGAAAAATTGGTTTTTTGTTCCGTTAATTGAAGACTAAAAGACTAAAATACCCCTCGCCTTCAACTTCTTTGAACTCTTCTAAATCGGTCTTTCTAATCTTCATTGCATAGAAAACAGTTCTGTTTAGATTGGCTTGGATTGAAAAGCCTTCTATTCTTAGAATTATCTAAATGAATTGCAGATGCATCAAAGGAGCATCGTCGACATTGGCAATGGATAGCGATGCTCCCCGGAAGCGAAGCCGGTATAAGTATGAACAATAATTATAGACAGACAGTTAGTGCGACAAGACGGTAGCAAAAGTCATCGTAAGGTTTTGAATTGGGTGCAAACATGAGTAAAAACCACCGCGCCAGTGGATGAAGAAAATAACTGGCAGCCACCGCCATTTGTGGTGGTGGCGGCATTGGGACTGGTAGAGGCGAAGACGATAGGTTTCGCTTCTTATCAACGGTGATTCAGTGGTTTTGTTGAGCGGCCTTTGATTGGGTTTCTTGGATGAAAGAAGTTCTAAAATTTGAAAAACGCTCATCAGAAAACGGTTGAAGGGACCTCACCTGAGAGACGCGGACAACGTCCGATTAAGAAGCCTAAAAAAATAAAGAGAGCTTAGGTTTCCAATGGCAAAGCTTCCGGGGCACTAATGATCTAGACTTGGCCACTGTTCCCGAACCGGCGGTTCCGGTTCCCAGAAAATTGAACGCGGAAGTCGAACTGAAAATGGGTCCGGTTCCAGTTCACGGTTTGGAACCGTCTACGGTTCCTGTTCCGATCTCGATTACAAAACCGACGGTTTCCATTGGTTATTCCCGGGAATCGCATATTTAAATTTTTAAAATTTTTGAATACCTGGTTTACAAAAAAAATTATTTGAAACATACAAAAATTAAAAAATGCACCTAAAAAATTTAAAAATTTGAAATCGGTTTAAAAAAAAATTATTTGAAACATAGAAAAAATTAAAAAAATACAGCCTAAAAAGATTTTAAAAATTTTGAAGACCTGAGTTTAAAAAAAACTTAATTTGAACATAAAAAATTAAAACATATACAACCCTAAAAACAATTAAAAAATACTTTCAATTAAAATTTATTTTTTTAAAAAGACTTGAAGATTGTTGAGTGTGTGAACATAATTATTTTTTTAAAAAAAAAAAATTCAACTGAAGTTTTTTTTATTGAAGTTTGAACATAATTTTAAAAAAGAATGGGCTCAACTTTTTTTTTTGATATTAAAAAAAAATTAAGTTGCCTACGGATAATCCTCTTGGAGTTTAGAGGATCAAGAGCCAACAGTAGTTCTCTTACTTACTTGATATCAATTTTCACCCAACCTTTTACCTTAACGCTATTTGCAGGACACCGTGATGTTCCGTTGAGGAACCCAATCGATAAATCAAAATTAAATCTCATTTCTTTGGATTTTCTTGGGCTTTTTAGTTCGGCTTTGGTCCAATTCAGTCAAAACCGCATGCTTGTGCTTCTAGGTGAATTCGATGTGTCCATAACGAGATCGTGGTTTCATCAAGTTATAGTTTCTCCTTTGACTAAAAGCTTGTTCTAACCGCAATAGTGGAGGACCAGGTAGCTGCTAAAATTTGTTTTGGAAGTAAAGAAAGGAATTTGGAAAGTATTGGCGTGACGGACTCAATATAAAATTGGAAAATTTCTGTAATCTATGCATAAATCATACACCAAACTCAAAAGAAGATTGTTAAATTAAAAAAATTTAAAAAAATTCAAAAAAATTTCAGAAATAGAACTGGATTCCCTTTTCCTTTTTGACTTGTAAAGTAAAACTTGTTGAGCAACACAAACACCACTTACCCTTTGTGTTGGATTTTGTAGTAATATACGTTCAGCAACACCAACACTTACCCTTTCAGTTGGGAATGATTGATTATTGAATTGAGAAGAATTAGAAGAAGTAGATGAACTAAAATATTGAACAAATTTATTTATATTAACATTATCTTCTATATCAAGATTTAATATTTTACAGTAAAAAGTCAAATATTCAGATAAAACTTCAAATTTACATGTAGGATCAAATACACAAGCAACAAGATAAAGAGGTGGTATGTTTTTAAAATAAGATAACAATTTTTTTTAATTGATAAAATACAATTTTGTAATAAAATATCATTTTCAAATTCTTGAAGTGCACTAACAATATTAATGCATGTAGGTAAAAATAAATGAGATGTGGGATACTAAACCCCACTAAATTTATATGTAGCAAGATTAAAAATTTTTAAAATATCCAAAATTTTTGCATAAATATCCCAATTTTATATATAAAAATTAATTTCTTCAATATTGTTAGTAACAAAAGTGCACAATAATTCTTTATATGAAAAAGACTCGTTTAATAATTCATATGTTGAATTCCAACCCTCAATATTATAGTAACAAAAAAGCATAAATTCTTATAAGGAAAAAGACTCGTTTAGTAATTCATGATGTTGAATTCAACGAGTTGGGACAATCCCTTGGAAAACCGTTTTGGTCTTTTAATTATTTTCTTGACAAAATTAGAACCCACACTTTTCATACACTTGGGATGTGTCCATAAAATATGAAAATAGCTTTTTTAATTGGAGGAGAAATAAAAAGAATCAAAAATTTTTAAACGCATCTTGTACACATAAATGTTAAAAACATGGCAATGCACATCTTAGATGAAAAAATTTACCACCAATATTGGTTCACAAATTTTTTAAGGTTCAATAATTGATTCAGTATTTGCCAGAAGCATTATCAAAATGAAATTGAAAAAAAAATTTTTTTAGTCAACTTATATTCATCTAAATTGAAACCAAGTTTACTCCTATAAATATTATTGCAGTGATGTTGATCAAATTCAAAAACACGAAAACCAATAATTTCTTTTTTGAATTTTCCAAATTAATCATCAATCCCAATGATATGTAATACCCATATACAGGAATGATTTGCCAAATGATCACTCCAAAAACATCACAACAAATGAAACACGAATTTTTCATTGCAGAAAATAAAAGCTCTAACTCTTTTTTTCCTTAATTATATAAAGAAACAATAGTTCGTTTTACCAGTATTTCTTGGTACTCTTTTAGCACCAAGGATTATAAAGCTTTTGACAATAATTATTAAAACCTACCTTTTTCACCCAAAACCTAAAAAAAAGATAAATATTCCATAGAAATCATTTTAGCTAATTCTTCTTTTTGTTATTTTTCAGAATATTGAAATAAAGAAATGTTAGAAGATGCATACCCAAAAATTTGTATTTGAGACCGATTAACTCCTATTTTTGTTGGATGTTTTTCTCCAAATGCTTACAAAATGATCTATACCCGCCCCCTTGTTTGAATTTATAAAATTTTCCATAATAATTGCTAATTGCAAATTATATCGTACATTTTCTCACCTTTGAATTTTTTTGTGAAATGAATGGAGAATATGTCGGAACTTTATCTTGCTCTTGTAACAATTTTTGCTCGTAGCTCTTGCTCTTGCTCTTCATCTTCTTAAAATTGCTCATTAAATTCGGATTCTTGAGTTGGAATATCCAAATTTTCATTTGGAAAACCCTCAAAATTACATTGGTCGGGAATCATATCATAGATGTCGTTTGTAGGGATAGATGATTCTCCAATTTTTCCCTTGCCCTTACCCGAATTTGAGTTTCCTCCACTTTTCCAATTATATGATAATAAATATAATTTTGGGAAAATTGAAATAAAAAAAATTAGAGAGAATAATTAACTTAATAAGAGAGATTGTAGAGCTAGAGAGAATAAATGAATAATTATAGAGTAAAATTAGTTATATTGTAAGAGAGTTAAGAAGAGAGTGTAGTATATTGTAGAGAGAGTAAGTAGAGAGAGTTGGAGATTTTTTTGTAATGATTTGTAAATGAAATGAGGTATTTATAATAAATCCAAAAAATCATTTTTCCAAAAATACCCTTGAAACTAGCCGTTATGTAACCGTTTATGGCTGTTGGAGAGGTAATTAAGAGATTTCACAACAAAATTTAAAAAAATCACAATAAATTTAAAAAAAAAAAAAAAAACTGCATAAATCTGACAGTTACAACGGCTAGAACCGCCAACCGGCGGTTCTAACCAGACGGAGAACCGGCGGTTCCAGTCTGGTTCAGAACGGTTCTCTGGAACCACCGGTTCTGGTTCCTTATTTGCTGGAACCGGAACCGAACCGAATTTTTCCGATTCCAGTTCCGGTTCTCACCGGTTCCGGGCCGGTTCGAACTGACGATTCCGGTTCCCAGAATCATAATATGGCCAAGTCTACTGTGATCTGTTTTGGGCCATCTTTGTCTCTTGTAGCAGAGAGAGTAGAAAAAATAGAAGATATAAAAGGCCTATAAGTGGAGTATGATCAGCCTATGAACACCAACATTAACTTCCCTGGACGGGTTTATAAACTTACTCATGTTACCAAACCAAACCAACGAAAAATATATTTTTATTAAAATGATAATATTTTTTTACCATACATAAAAAAAATAGATAAAGTAAAAATAATATTTAAAAAATCATTGTTTTCATTGATTTAATCGTGGTAAAATTATGATCGATATAAGCAAGTATAACATCAACACCACACATTTTGTCTCTCTTTTATTTTTATTATTATTATTATTATATTAGTCAGACTACAACAGAGTTATAACACATTTTATTTTTATTATTATTATTATTATTATATTAGTCAGACTACAACAGAGTTATAACACATTTTATTTTCTTGTTTTTTTTTTAAATCCATCTTCCATGCTTATTGTTAAATAATAATTTTATTTTGTTAAATAATAATTTTATTGTTCGAGTTTGACTTAATTGGTTTTTTAAATATATCTGGTTTTTTCCGAATATATTGTTTGGATTCGTTGATATTACAAATTGCAGGTAGTTGTTATTTAATTTAAATTTTTTTTATCAATTCTTATTGTTAATAAAATAATAAAATCAAAAAGGAAATTTTATGAAATGATAAAATAAAAAATTCAATAATTAAATAACATGTTAAGGAAATAACATATTGATAATAAATAAATAAATATTATTATAACTTGCCAATTAAATTTTCATGAAATAAAATTACTTACCAACCATTTAGATTTTCTTATAATAATTAACTAATTTTTAGTATACAAAATAATACCATAAACTTTTTATATTACTAAAATATGAGAAATCAATATTACTTATTATAATAACTAATATAGTAATCATTTTTTTTAGAACAACATTTATATTTTTAACATTTTTTCTTTTTTATTAAAGTATATGAACATACAACTAATGTTTTGGTTGCTTTTTTTTTAAGAAAAAAAAAATTTTGAATGTATTATATGATTTGTTAATATAACGTATACCATAATTTTATATTTTATATATATTTCTAGTAGTGGTTATTTTCATTTTATGTGAGTTTTATTTTCTATTTTATATCAAACTATAACTCTTATAATATATTCTTTAGTAAATAATAAATAAATTACATTTATTTTTTATTGAAAAATTTCTTATAGGAAATACTTATAATCAATCAAATTAAAGATTTATTAAAAATAATAATCAAACATGTCATGTTCTTACTATATTTGACATATACCTTATATAGTATAATTTAACCAATCAAAATTCAATTATCTATAATTTTTTAACCAATAAAATTAAAATCCTTAAAATATATTCTTACCATATTTAATATCTATCTTGTTGGCTAAAGGTCATTACAATACTCTATTTTGATGGTTAATAAAAATAATATATTGAAGATTTATTATGTAGACTGTGCTAAAACATGTGGAAACACGTTGGAGAGTTCAAAGAAGTGAAGAGATGGGTATTTTAGTCTTTTAGTCTTTAATTAATGGAAAAAAATTAACTTTTCGAACGGAAGAATCTTTTAATTAAACGGAGTTAAACCTATGAGACTAGTTAGATATTTGCGCAAAACTTAGAATTAGTTGGATAATCATGTAAAACCTGAAGGACTAAATAATAAATTTTCCTAAGTCAAAAAAGGCCACTTTTTGTTAAAAAAATTAAAAATTAAAAATTGAAAAGTCAAACTGGGTCCGTATGCTCGCCCACGCTTTCTTTCCGCTTCTTTTTATATTTGGGGTAAGAACATAATAATTCTGCACTGTATCTTCCTCTACTCGTTTTCTTTCCTCTGACAATCCACAAAAATGGCTCAAAAAGTTTCGCAGTGGCCTCAACTCCCATGGAAAGCCAACCTCTTCATATCAGTTATGTCTTTCGGCGTTGACATCGTCCGTCGCTCTAACGGCACCATCAACCGCCCTCTCCTCAAAATCTTCGACGTCAAAAACTCTCCCTCCAAAAAGCCCATCAACGGCGTCAAAACCACTGATATAACCATTGACAAATCTCGAGATCTCTGGTTCCGCCTCTACACTCCCACCACCAACACTATCTCCGACAGTGCTGGTTTGCCGGTCATTTTCTACTTCCACGGCGGTGGTTTTTCCCTACTAGCAGCCAATTCGAGACCTATGGATGACTTTTGCTACCGTCTTGCTCGCGAACTCTCTGCTTTTATAATCTCCGTTAACTACCGGCTTGCTCCGGAGCATCGTTTTCCATCTCAATACGACGACGGATTTGATGCGCTAAAGTACATCGATAGCACAGAAATTGAAGGATTTTCAAGCTATGCGAATCTAAATCATTGTTTCGTCGCCGGAGACAGCGCCGGAGGCAACTTGGCGCATCATGTGATAATAAAAGCTAATGAATATGAATTTTCTAATATAAAATTAATTGGTAACATCTCGTTTCAACCATTCTTAGGAGGAGAAGAACGGACTGAATCTGAGTTAAGGCTTACTAATGCTCCATGTATTACAATAGAGCGTACAGATTGGATGTGGAGAGCGTTTTTGCCGGAAGGGTCAAACCGGGACCATCCCGCCGTGAATATATTCGGGCCTAATGGTGTCGATATTTCAGGTATGAAGTTTCCGGCGACGATTGTTTTTGTGGGTGGATATGATCCTTTACAGGATTGGCAAAAGAGGTATTATGAAGGGCTAAAGAAGTCTGGAAAAGAAGCTTATTTGGTCGAGTATCCAAACATGCCTCATTCATTTTATATTTATAATGAATTGCCTGAGTCTGGCTTGTCGATTGAGGAAGTCAAGGATTTTATGCAAAAGCAATTAGCTTCCAATATATGATCAAATGCAAGCTTTAGAGTTTTTTTTTTTTTTTTTTTTTCGCTCTCCAATATATGATCAAATGCAAGCTTTAGAGTTTTTTTTTTTTTTTTTTTTTTCTTTTTCTTTCTGCATTCTCAGTTTGAAGAGAATGAATAATATAATTTGAATTATATGAATTTGACATTTTTTGTAGTTTTTTTTTTTTTTTTTTTTTTCTTTTTCTTCTGCATTCTCAGTTGAAGAGAATGAATAATTAATTTGAATTTATATGAATTGAATTTTTGTAGTTGTATGGTATTAATAAATATATTAATTATTGTTGTTGTTATTATTATTAGGGTCGCTCATTTTTGTTGATTCGATGAAATCAAAATAGTTTAAACTAAATAAATTGAATTTTTTTTTAAAAAAAATCGAATCTAATAGAATTATATATATATAAAGAATGAAATTCAAATATCGATACATCCAAAATTGAACCGGACATGTTTTTTGTCCATATGTAATTGTTAACATGGGTTTTTTTTTTTAGAAAAATTAAACTAGAAATTGGAAACTGTGTGCACGTATATGAGATATAAATCAATATGTTGCTATATGAACCACTTATACAAAAAAATAAAAGAAATATAATCTTGAATTGAAGCATTTGATCGAATTGACAGAGCATAATATTTATGTCATAGATAATCTCTTGTTCCACTTGGTGGCTATTCATAGACACTGTTTGATTTCATGGTCTTTCTATAAGTTTAATCTGATTACTTTCAAATTTCTTATTTATATTGAAGAGGAGATTTGTATTTCTTTCTGTATAACTATCCAAATAATAAACGACACTAGCGATAACAATAACTCAAAACTAATCTGAGAACAAAATCTCAAGATATGAGTAATAATAAATTCAAATATTTTGGTGACAATAACTCATATCTATATTATTTAAAAAACAAAAAAAAACAAAAAAGGAAAAAGGTGATTATGGGTAAGAGCTCACCAGTAGCTACCCGTAGAAGGAGAAAAAACATCTTTTAAATTTTATGTTTTAGGTCTTGGAAGAAAGAGGCCTTATCCTTGTGGGTGTCCATAAATAATTATTACTATAGTCGCGAATGAATATTTTTATTATTTTTTCTAAAAGTATTTTTCAAATATTAATTTAATATCATTAAATCTCATATAAACTTATCTGCAAATTAGTGCAGCTTTTTTGTCAATTAGTCTGAAAGTCTCGAGTTTGAGTATTTTTTACTATAATAGTTTTTACTAATTTGGTGAGTCAATAAAAGAAGTATTATATTGTGCAGCCTATCGTATTCTTTTAGCCTATTGACCTCCTAATTATAAAAAAAAATAATGCAACAACCAAATAAATGATTCTTTTAAAAAATTTGTTCCTATTCCTTTTTTATCAATAAATAATAAAAAAATATTCTAATTACAACTAAAACCTTATTTTTAAATGATTTAAGGTTTAAATATTTTCGGGTTCCTAACTTATGACCAAATTAATACTTAGGTCCCTCAACGTTGAATAATTATTTTAAAGTACTTAAATAATACTATCGTTACACCGTGAGACCCTTCCATTCAAATTTCTACCTTTTTTCCACTTATATGGGCTGAAAAGTAAATATTAAGTGGGAAGTTAAATATTTTGGATCCCTAAATTATGATCAAATTAACACTTAAATCTCTTAATATTTGAGTAATTATTCGCATTTCAGTCTTATAAACAGAAAAAAAAGTAAAAATTTAGATAAAAAGATCTCACAGTATAATAATAATATTATTTAAGTCCTTCAAAATAATTATCCAAATAATGAGAGACCTAACCGTTAATTTGACTACTACCCATATTTAACGTCTGGATAGACACATATACCGTTTTTCCCCTAATTACAATTAAAAACATATTTTTAATTGAGAATAGAGAAATTTTTCCCATGATTTCGTAAAGTAGATCATCGTAAAAGGAAGATGATGATGACAGTAAGCCTAAATTTGGTGGCTAGCTGACTAGCTCGCAGCAGTATGGAGACATAGACATTAAAATTTGTGGGGCCCGTTGAGTTGTTACGGATCATAAAGAATTATCCAATGACCATTTTAGTTAGAAGCCTCAACTGATTCCGCCCTGTATTTATTATCATTATTTGGCCCATTGGGTGGTTGGCTGATAGCGTGACCGATGCATACTGCGGATATTAAAATTTAATAGTCGGACCCATTGAAATACTGATTTGAGTATGTATTTAAATACATTTAAAATTTTATCATTTGCGTCCCTTCCGTACTTCGATTGCAGATAATAATTTATATTTTATTTAAATAATTTATCTGTTTCAAAGTATAATTCTTAAATATTAAAAAGTAATTAATTCTTTTAGATCATAATAAAATCAACAGCAATTTAATTAAATTATCATTTATTTCAAACTTAATAATTATTTATGAAAATATTTATTCTAACTAATCTAAGCAGAGATAATATTAAAAAAATATTATTTATTATTTTTTAAAATACTCAAAATGTTTTATATTTTGAAATAAAATAATAAAAAAAAAAAACAATTTATACACTAACACAAAGAAAGTAGATTGGAGCGAGATGGATAAACTAAAATATCGGTGCCCCATCAATCCCAAACTGTCACCCAATTTGATTTTGAAGGAAGCATTTAAGCATGCGTAGACGGATTTGAATGATTATTTTCTCTTGGAATATAAATTGTTTTGAGTATTTTAAAAAGTAATAAATAATATTTTTTTAATGTTATCCTTATTTACAGTAAATACAATAAATATTTTTACAAATAATTATTGATTTTGAAGTAAATGATAATTTGGTCAAATTAACCTCGATTTTGTTGTAATCTAGGATATTATTTGTTTCCTTAATCATTGTGTAAAAATCTTAAACGACTTATATTTGAGACAGATAAAGTATTTCCTTGCAATAAATAATTTCTCTTTATTGCATAAATCTATATGTTTGCTCTTTTCTCTCTTGACATGATGAAATGTGTCATTAAATATAAGGGTGAAAATATAAATTTAATCTTCGATGAGCGCACTTTGCTGAGAGTATAAAAAACGTTTACGCTTCACGGCTCAAAGAAATTACACTTCTAATTATAAGGGTGAAAATATAAGGGCGAATGATGCTAGATGGATCATGATGATCTAGATCATTTCCACTAACTGGATTTGAATCGTCCGTTTTAGCATTGAGAAACAGGATTTATAAAGAGAATGAAAATTTGAATTTCATTCTCTTTTCTATTAACACCCCACTGCCTAGTGATAAAAACTTGTTTACATTTCTAAGAAGGGCTATCAAGTTTTTTCTTTTTAAATATACTAGAACTTTTATGATGTGCGTTGCATGTTGATTATATTCGTTATTCATATTCGTTCAATTCTTTATATCATTATTCACTTTTACTTATTATTTATACTCAGTTTTAATTTTTATATAGATATTGATTATAATTTTTATATTATTTTATTTAGATTTTTATTATATCGCCATTTATCTAAAATTTATTATAAGTTGTATATGTATAATTCTACAATATCACTTGATAAATACATTTTAATATATAGATACATAGATATAATAATAAAATATTATATATATTTGAAAAATTAAAATTTTCAATCGATGGTCATCATACACATGCATGTTCAATTTATTTGAAATAAATTTTTAAAAAGTAAAAATTTAAAAGGCTTAATTATATATATTCTATTTGAAAATTTATTTTTTAAAAAATATATCCAATCAAATTATATTAACATAAAGAAAAAATAATATTATAAAAGTTTTTTAAAAAATATTTTAAAAAATATATCCAATCAAATTATATTAACATAAAGAAAAAATAATATTATAAAAGAATTTATTTTTTTCTTTTTTAATTCTCTCCTAAATAGAATGCTTTAAATTATAATAAAAACATAATCAAAACATAATCAAATATTTAAAAATATATTATAGTTTGTTTTATTACGTGCATTGCACATTTCTGTTGCTCGTTTAATACTTATAGTTTATACTTGTTTATTTTCATATAATATATTAACTATTTATATATTAACTATTTATTATAATTTCTCTCTTGTATTATGTATATCTTTTTAATGTTAGAACTAAATCTTTTTATTGTGGATACATAAAAAGTTAAAAATAAGTTAAGTATTTTAATCAAATTTATCTACTTGAGTTTAAGTAATTTATATTTAAAATCATTGATTTTAATAATTTGTATACCTTTTAAGTTTAAAAATTATTTGTAAAGTTTATCAATTTTAAAAAAAAATTTGATTCAAACATAATCAATTTAATAAATAAAAATCTAAACTCAGCAAACTTTTGCTTATATTAAATATAAAAATATATGAATTTATATATAAATTATATAGAGAACTTCATTTAGACAAATAAGAATTCAAATAAAAATTGTAAATAAAATTGTTAATATTTCATAGAACTTATAAATAATTATAAGAATTTAAATTTTTTACATGTTTGACCAAATAATAAAATCATTATATATGATATTATAAAGAAATTTTGGTTCACAATCTTTAATCAAGTGATTTTACTTAATAAAATGAGGGATAACTTTTGAAACTAATTTTAGGTAGGTGAGCATACATGATTGCTTTAATTTGAAACCACACCAAATTAAATCAAAATTAAAATAAATTTTCAAAATGAAAAAAGCCTCAAATTAAATATAGTTCAAAATCTAATTAGGTCAATTGATTTTACATGCATTTTTATGGTTGGTTAATTTAAGCGTTTTACCAAAAACAAAGCCCAAACAAAAAAAAAAAAAAAAAAATCATTTATCCATTGCAAACTTAAAAACACCAACCTAAATCAATTTTACCCCAATGTTTTAATATCCTTAAAAATTAGAAAATATCCCTAAAATTACAAAGGGATGATAAATTGTCTCTTTGTTTGGGAAAAATTTATAAAGTTCTTCTTTTTTAGGAAATCTTACACCATTAAATAATATAATATTTAATTAATAATCTAATAATAATATTTTTGAACATATGAATAACTCCAACTAAGTTGCAAAATAGAGCGCAAAATATGTTGTAACAATTCCTTTATACTTATATTTTATCATTCTCTTCTCTCTCTATTCTTAAGTTATTCAATATGAGATAAAATAGTATTAAACGTGTGTATATTATATTTCACATAAATATATTCAAGGAGAAAATTTAAAAAGAAATAATCAAAATTTCTTAAACGTGTGTATATATATTTCACATAAATATATTCAAGAGAAAATTAAAAGAAATATCAAATTTCACATAAACTATTAGATTAATTAAATATTTATTATTTTTATTATTATATAAGATTTTTTTACCTTTATTGCCATAATTCGATTATTTCTAAGAGTATTATAAAAGAAAAATATCACATATAGATTAGGGGACAATATTAAATGCTTTGGCCATAGGCTTTCCTACCCAATTTAAATCCATCTCCTTTATAGAATAAATTGCAAAAGGCCTTAAAACATAATCGGATGGTTAAAAATATCACGTGGAGTTGGAGAAAATGACCAAAAGAACGAAGAGTCAAACCCTTGCATATTGGTTAAGTGACATGCTTCACTACTGGTTGAACTAAGTGCTATCATCCAACATGCATTGTTTAAAAAAGGATAAAGAATCATCCTTGAATATATTTTGAAGTGGAGTTCCATTGGTTGAATATTAATTAGGTTATGAATTTCATTTCCATTATACCTTAATACCTTAATATGAGATTAAGGTGCAATTAAAATGAGATCATATTATAATTACAATTTTGGTGTAATTTCAATTTATCCAATTAGAATTTTCAATACAATCTAATTTAATTAGAGTATCGAACTAATTTATTTCAATTACTATATAATTTCAATGTATCTCAAGTGGGTTTTTGCCTTTGATGTCTCTAAATCAGAGTGTCCACATGTAGGACAGTAAGCGATTGAAATAGAAATTGTATGTAATTAGTTGTTTATATATGAATCAATTTACAATGAATTAAGATATGAGATTTTGTATCAATTAAATGAGTTCAATTAAGACATATGGTTTTTAACTAAATCTCATCACATAGTGATTGAAATTGAAAAAAAAATATGTGATTACTTGTAAACATATGAATCAATTTATTAGTCATAATGAATTAAGGAATAAGATTCTATTTAGATGTCAAATGAAAGATCTCCAATTGGGGCCCATAGTTTTTAATTGGATACCTGTGATTCTGTTTAGGTGTCTATCCAATGAGTTCTAATTAGGGCACACGGTTTTTAGTTTGACCTACATATGGTTTCAAACACAGTTTTTTTTTTTTTTCCAATATAGTTAATCTTTAAATTATCTACTATACCCTTATTAAATTTTATTTTATTTTTAATTATCCTCTTTAATTTTTACTTATTACTCTCTCTGTTCCAAAATATCAGTTGTTTTTAGTTTGTTATTTTGTCCCAAAATATAAGTCGTTTTGTGTATTTCAAGAAGTAAGAAGTGATGTTTTTTCAGTGTTGCCCTTGTTTACAGTAAATACAATAAATACTTCACAAGCAATTATTGGTTTTGAGATAAAGATAATTTGGTTAAATTACCTTTGAGTTGTTATAATTTAGGAGAATTAATTGCTTCTTTAATCCTTGTGCAAAAACCTTAAACGATTTCTATTTTGAGACAGAGAGAGTATTCCAATGTAATAATTGCTCATGCGATATTTAATATGAATTAAATTATCTTTTAACCATAATAATAGCCATTTTTTAATGCGTGTAAAAATAGAAAGTGGACTATCTTTTTTTTTAGATGGAGGAAGTATTATTTACAAATTGCAACAAGAAGGCATTAATTATGCATGTAAGTATTCAAAATGATATACAAGATTCTATTAGAGTATTAATTTTATTATGAAATTTACGACATATATTAAATCGGCAAAAACATTACTAATTTTATGGAAAAAAAAATTAGTATATTATTTCTAAATGCAATAGACAATGTATCAACTAGACACGCAAGGATTCAAAATGACTTACAAAATTCTATTGGAGTATTAATTTTATTGTGAAAATTTCAATATATATCAATTGGGCGAAAACATTATTAATTTTATAGAAAAAAAGAAGAATAAATTAATTTCATAATGAAAATGATGCTGAAACGAAGCCTATGAGACCAATAGTTACTCGGAGGCAAAGGAGTTGGCCTAAGAGGAGTTTGTACAATAAAAGATTGAATCCATGACCTAAAGTCATAGTAATCAACCAGCAAATACTTTTTGCTCCTGAATTATCCCATTGGGATTGATAATTTAATTATCTAATATTACTAAAATTTAAGTTAGTGGGAATGATCCGGATCATTATGATCCAACAACTATTATTGTATAAAAATATATGTATTTATATATATTTTTTCTTTCCAAGATATACGTCATTAAACTTTATATTTGATACATATAAGATTTGAACCATGATATTTATAAAATAATAAAACTGTTTACACTAAACTACTTTTTTACTATTAACCCACATAAATATATTAATTTTTGCTTAACTAATTCTGTTTATAATTATAATGGACGAAATCAAAATATTGTTGAATAGTGATAGAAGTTTATTTATAAATATTTAATTGATTTTTTATGTACCTAAATCACTGTAAACAAGTCAGCATTTACCGAAGGAATTTTTCGTTGGTAAATAAAGAAAATTCGTCTATAAATCAATATACCGATGAAATACCGACTACAAAAATTTATTGCTAAATTACTAGACGGTAAAATATTTTCCGACCGATTATCAAAACATCGGTAATTACTGACGTATATTTTGTTAGCATTTTGTCAATAGATGTCAGTAAATTGTTGTGAAATCGTTGTCAAAATATTGTCGGTATTCAGTCAGTAAATATTTCTGTTGCTAAATCATCGGTACCTTTTGAATTCAATCTCTATCAATTTTTTCTCTACGTAATTAATTAGTTAACTATTTTGCAATTTTGGAATTTAAATTCTACATGACTGAAGTTTAACTAAAAAGTTTAAATTCAACATTTAATTAATTAAATAGTCATGAACTTGCGCGATGCGCAGATCGTATAATTTTCTGTTTTTTTAATTAAATTGAATGCAATTTTCAAGAAAATTATTTTAATTTATATTTGCGTGCTTTAATTTAAATAATTTTAATTTCTGTTTTTTAATTAAATTGAATGCAATTTTCAAGAAAATTATTTTAATTTAATTTGCCGTGCTTTAATTTAAAAATAATTTTGGAATTGAAATTAATTTTGGAATTTAAATTCTACATGACTGAAGTTTAACTAAAAAGTTTAAATTCAACATTTAATTAATTAAATAGTCATGAACTTGAGCGATGCGCAGATCGTATAATTTTCTGTTTTTTTAATTAAATTGAATGCAATTTTCAAGAAAATTATTTTAATTTATATTTGCGTGCTTTAATTTAAATAATTTTCTTAGGTGCTTTTGATTAAACGATGGAAAGTAATATTATACGTTCTTTTTTAAATTGTCAAATATTGAACTGAAATATTAATTAGTACAATTAATTATTGTAAGTAAATTATTGTTATTCAATTGATATACTTAGTTAATTATTTATTTTTGTCTTTGAATTTCTCGTATATTCAAATTAAATGGGGTATAAGAATATTTAATCTTATTGAAATAAATTTTAGTGAATTGAAATTAATATTCTAATTCTATTTGTTAATCTAATTATATTATTTAATTTTAATTTATATATTTAATTAAATTTTTTATTAACTAATTACATCTATTTATAACTTTCATTATGTTTTTATTATAGAATTAAAATTTTTATAGAATAAAACTATTTAATAAAAACTTTATAGTTATTATATATTAATTATAATGAAATCTTATTAGTTTAATTGTAACTCCATTATTTAATAAAGAATATTTAAATTTAAATATAAAAGATATTAATTATAATGAAAAAATAACATGTCATGTCATCACTTTTATATTCTAAAACATGTTGTCACGATCTTAAAATTTATATATTTATACAGATAGAGGTAGGATGTAATGATTAAGAGCTTCTTCACTAACATAAGCTTTAATTAAACTAAGAAGCACATCTCCACCACTATATTAAGAAATCAAATATTGCAAAAAGTTTTAACTAAACAAATAGATTCAGAGATTTAAAAATAGAAAATAAACAAAATGTTCAATTGTTCAGTTCAAGAAAAGGAATAACAATATAATAAAACTTGGACAACTCAGATTATGCGGCCAAAAAAATACGAAAACCCTAAAACGTGAAAATCTGTGCAAATAAAAAATGAAAAATCAAGTTTTCATTCGAATAAAAAAGGCATATTATTGCTGAAAATAATTGGAGAACGAAAGATGGGGTAAGAACTAAAATTCCGCACAAAATCAATATCAGTATTTAACCAAAATCAAGTAATTGCTACCAAAACCGTATTCAAACAACCAATTAAAACTGCAAATCAAGCTTCTTACTTGAGATTAAGATGGCTTCAGAAATCCAACAATTTCAAAAAATGGAGAGAGAAAGCGGCAAAGGAAGAAAATGGAGACTGTACATCGAAGCCAAACAAAAACAAGCAAGGATATACCTAGTCATGGCCACCAGTTCATTTTGAACCGTAACCGAACCGTGCTGTAGATAAACTGAAATCGGATCGGAATCATCGGTTCAAAATTTTGAACCTAATCGGAACTAAAATCAAACCGTACTGTTGATGAACTGGAACCAGACCGGAACCGGCAGTTTAAGAGCCAGTTAAAGTTCATGTGAATGTTAAAATCTGAACCTGAACCGGCGGTTAACCGACGATTTCGGTCCGATTCGAACCAGAAATTTTCTATTTTTATTTTCAAAATGGGCGGTTACACCGACCGATTTCGCGTCCGCTATTCGAAACCAGAAAATTTTCTATTTTTATATTTTCAAAAATGATAATTCACATAGCCATATTTATACATCTCTAAAAGTCTCAATTATGTTTTGCGTAAAACATGATATTTACTTTACTTAAGAATTTTTTTTTTTTTTACAATTACACTCTTACTTTAAAAAGTTTAAAAAATCTAAAAAGTAAAATGGTAAGCTAAAAAAAAAGGAGGGAGAAATTATTTTAGTCTAAACTTTATATTGTTTTTAACCACTCCCTTTTTTTTAACCCTTTTAAATGTTTACTAAATTTTATAAAATTACATTCTTTTGAAGTATTTCAAAATTTCTCTATTAATTTATTTATTAATAATATTTTAAAACAAAATAACAGTGATAAATTTTAATATTGGATTTATTTGTTAAAATTAATTAAAATTTATTTTCTTATATGAGTATTGAGCATTCTAAAATTTTATTTTATTAGCATTCTAAAATTTTTATTTAAAATAAAATTTACCAATATTTTTACACTAATATTAATATTTTCGAAAGATAAATTTATTCTTATATGAGTATGAGCATTCTAAAATTTTTATTTATTTAGCATTCTAAAATTTTTATTTAAAATAAAATTTACCAATATTTTTTACACTAATATTAATATTTTCGAAAGAAAGATATAACATTAGAAACGATTTTTTTAAAAATATATATATATATATTGCCGGAAACCGTGACCGGAACCGCCAGTTCATCAGAACCGCACCAAAGAAAATTTTTTTTTGGATGGTTCCACTGCTTGATATAATTTGAACTTTTGTCGTATCATATATAGCTTTACCAAGCAATGAAGAAAATCTTATTCATCTTCTTCTTCTATATTTCAAGTTATGTGCTTTTGGTGTGTTCTACAATGTCCACACTAAATGAAATATTTTCCTGGGAAAGAAAATCAACATTAATACATATATCAATCAACTTTCCTTTTCGCTTTATTTTTCTCAAGTTCTCATTTGTCAACAATGAGAATGCAACAAATAGTCATTAGCATAAGGTCATGTATGGTGTTGGTGTTTGAAAAGATAAAATATCATGTAGGAATTGCTAATTATATATGAAAACTCATGCATATAAACCCAATAACCATATGAGGATTCCAAAATGAAGGATTATTTTCATAAAATAATGAATATATTTATTCATTTCATAAATTATAAATTATCAAAAAGCTAATAAGATATAGATTGTTATACAATATTTATGCATATTATAATACCATAATTCTCTAAAGCAAATTGAAGAATATTATTTTACACAACGTGTTAATGTAAAATTTTGATGTGTATGATTCAAGTATATAGAATAAAATCAATATAGGCTTATCTTTTATTTGTGAGGCCATTAGGTATTTCTTCTTCCATCTCTTTGAATTCTTAATTGGTGAAAAGTAATTTGCGTTTTCAATAGACAATATCAATTGATGGATTTCATTAGAAGCAGTGATGGAGCCAGAAATTAAAAACAGGGGCTAAAAAAATTTCAAGAGTTAAGGGGAATGAAATTGAAAAATTTACTATTTTAAAGGGTAAAGTAAAGAAATTTTAATATTTTATGGGTAAAGTCTTTAAAAAAAAATTTTTGTTAGGGGGCCGGGGCCACCCCTAGACCCCCTAGCTTTGTCATTGATTAGAAGATGAATCAATGACACTATTTTATTGTTGTAGAAGGTGTCCATGTTAACCGCATCAAATTTGATAGAAGTAAAAAATGATTGAGAAGATAAGTAGAATATATTGATAGAATTTTTTTTTTCTCCCTTCTAAGGTAGACAAAGTAGCCATTGTCCTGTTCCGGGTGGGAGATAAAACTATTAAATACTGAATAAATATATGATAAATGTTTTCTATGACTGAGCGTTACAAATTCTTTATTGATTCGTAACTCTTGGTATAATTATCTATATTAAATATACTTTATACCTTTAATTTATTTATTAGTCTATCAAGACTCTATTATTTAAGTTTGAAAATTTTAGAACGGGACTGAAAATTTCATAATCCCCGTCTCGATTTCCATGCACACCCCTTATACTGACTAAACAAACATACTTATACATACATATGTATGTGTGTTTCAAGCTTGCTACCCTACAATTACAACCCATGCTCCAATAACATTAAAGGGTATTTAAATATTAGGTGTAGAAAATATTGCACCCGACCTGAAATTGGAATAAAATGAGCGGAATTTCAAAAGAAAATGAAAAGATTACCATTCATGCTCATTTCACGCATTTGCATATAATTATAGACCAATTATTCCTTTTTTTTTTTTTTTTTCATTACAGTTCTTCAAATGATTCAATTACTTTAATATTAAAATTCAATGGTCTAATTGTAGGTACTTTCATTCTTCTAAGTTGCTAATTGCTTCAGCATAAAATCCTTAACCTCCTTAATCAACAGACTAGATTCAGGCAACTCAGGAAAAAGATAAAATATATGAGGAGCATTTGGATATTCAACCATATAAGCTTCTTTCCCAGATTTCTTCAGCCCTTCATAATACCTCTTTTGCCAGTCCTGTAAAGGATCATATCCACCCACAAAAACGATCGTCGCCGGAAACTCAACTCCTGAAATATCATCGGAATTAGGCCCGAATACATTTGCTGCCGGGTGGTCCCGATTTGACCCGTCTGGCAATAATGATCTCCAAATCCAATCTGTACGCTCCATGTTAACAAATGGAGCTTTTGTAAGCCTTAATTCAGATTCAGTTCTCTCTTCTCCTCCGAAGAATGGCTGGATCGATATGTTTCCAATTATTTTTACATTAGAAAATTCATACTTACTTGCTTTTAGTATTACATTATGCACGATGTTGCTTCCTGCACTATCTCCTGCCATAAAACACTGTCTTAGATTGGCTTGGCTTGAAAAACCTTCAATTCCTGAATTATCTACAAATTTTAGAGTCTCAAAACCGTCATCGTATTGGCATGGATAAGGATGCTCTGGAGCTAGCCGGTAGTTTACGGAGATAACTATGGAAGACAGTTTGCGAGCAAGGCGGTAGCAAAAGTCATCGTAATGTTTTGAATTGGGTGCCATGAAAGCAAAACCACCTCCATGGAAGTAGAAAATAACTGGCAAGCCACCACCATAGGTGGTGGTGGTAGCTGTTGGAGTGTAGAGGCGGAACCAAAGGTTTCGTTGTTTATCAATGGTGATATCTGTGGTTTTGACGCCCTTGATTGGTTTCTTAGATGGGGAAGTTCTAAAGTCTAAGAATCTCAGGAGAGAACGGTTTATGGAGCCATCAGAGCGACGGGTTATGTCACCTAAGAAGGCCGCGATAGATAAGATGAGCTTAGGCATCCATGGGAGGTCCGGCCACTGTGAAACTTTTTGTGCCATTTCTGTATGAGTCAATTAGCGCAACAAAGAAAAGAAGATATAAAGGCTTGTAAGTAAGGCACAATCAGCCTATCAACTGTCCACCTGTCCAACTCCAACATCACACGTTTTCTTTTTTTTTTTTTTTTTTTTTTATAAGTAAGGCACAATCAGCTTATCAAACTGTCCACCTGTCCACTCCAACATCACACGTTTCTTTTTTTTTTTTTTTTTTGTTTATTTTTTTTTTTTTTTTTTTTTTGTTATTAAAAAAAAAAATCTGATTGGTTTCCTTGTACAGCTGTACAGCTGTGGACATCTGCATTTTGAGTTTGCCGCATCAAATTTATTACCAATTCAATGAATATTAAAAGAAAGATTTCGATCCATCAAATTTCCTATGAATAAAAATAGGAAAAAAAAATCAATTCTTTTTAAATTTGACTTAATTATTTTTAAAATATAATATTTTTTTTAATCATTGAAGCCTGTAATTAAAAGAGAGGTCTCGATCAATTGAACCTCCCATGAATCAAAAAAGGGAAAAAAATTATTTTTTTGAGGTGGGCTTAATTATCTTTTATAATATGGAGTAATATTTTTTTGTTTATTAAGAGCCTATCATTAAAAAGGGAGGTCACCATCCATTGAACCTCCCATGAATCATAAAAGGAAAAGAAATTTTTTTTTTTTTTTGAGTTTGGCTTTATTATATTTTAAAATATAATTTTTTTTTATTCATTGAGAGGTATAATAGGTTAAAATAATATTCTGAGCTATACAATATGAAAAATCAACCAGACCACTCCTCACATAATCTTTAATTTCACTTAATTATTTCTTAAATATATAACATTATTTTGATTTTAATTTTTAATTCAATATATTGAAACGTGTAAACGGGGAGAACTCCAGTTTTGCTCCTTACATTATTTGATGAATGATTTTTAGTTAATTAAGACTCCGTTTGTTTCTATAAATTAATTTGTAAGAAAATATTTTCCATAATTTTTCAATGTTTGGAATATTAAAATAAAATAAGTCAAGAAAAATAAGTTATTAGTGAATGAAAAATGATTTATTAATCAAGGAGAATGACTTATCCTTCTTTACATGGGAAAACATTTTCCTATCTTATTTCATTATTCAAATTTGATCTTTTAGTCCATCAAAAACCCTTTACCTGCTCAAGAGGTGCAATTGTAAATTGTAAAAACTGTGCCAAGTGACTCTTTTTAGTGGAAGAAACGTTTAAAATAATTTATTGATAGGGTCATACCATTTAAAATGTATTTTATATGATATTTTTTTGCAGCATGATTATTTTAAAATAATTATTAAATTATTTTAACTATATATTTTTTAAAATATGTTAAAGCTCATTCCATTTAAAATATATATTTTTACAATATATTTTAAAATAACTATAGTACTTATATATTGTTAAATTATTTTAGCATGATATACATTGTATTGTTAGATGATTTAATTAAAAAAATTAGATAACATTATTAGACTAAATTAACTATCATTATAGTATTTATACTGTTAGAATACATTTTAATATAAAAATTTATCTTTAATATAAATTCTTATAAATAATATAATAGATGTAAATGCATTTATACGATATAAAATTAAAATTTTTAATGTTATATTAAATTTTGAAAAACATCTTCTAAAAATATTTTATGGAAAGTTAAACATTGAAAAATAATATTTTTTTTATAAAATATTTTTCGAAAATAAACTGAGCCTAATTTCTTTATTTTAAATTGCATAAACTAAATTTCTCAGGATTATCGAACCTGGTATTGGCAGTGTCTTAAGAAACTGTGCAGGTTTTGTTATGTGTCTTTTCTTTTAACCCACATGTGCTATGGGATTTTGAAGGCGATGGATATTATTTCAAACTGTGATATAAAAAATCAGAAAGTCATTATTGAAATAAATTCACAAACAACATTTTGTTGAGTCACTCTGTTAGCAGTCAACTGAAGGTCTACACACGCAGGCCTAAGCCCCCACATATTGAGCTGTTGAATTAGTCATTCAAATTCTGTTTTGCATTTCTGTTTATTTCCTGTTATGTAATTGAATTAGTCATTTCAAATTCTGTTTTGGCATTTTCTGTTTTATTTACCTGTATATTGGTAGGAGGTAAGCTTTCCTCCACTTTCTTTATTCATGCGAGTAGTGGGGAGGGTGATCCTCCACTATACCGGATCTCTCCTGCTCCTTAATTGGTTAGCAAAAGTTGCATTTCTGTTTATTTCCTGTTATGTAGGAGGTAGTTCCTCCACTTTCTTTATTCATGCAGTAGTGGGAGGGTGATCCTCCACTTAGGATTCTGCTCCTTAATTGTAGGAAAAGTTAGTCTGCTATTTGTGTATACATTCAGCAGAACTCATGAAATAAAGGATATGATTAAACCCAATTAAGTTCTTTGTAAGGTCATAGTCTCCCTTTAACGAGTCTGTAGATTTCTGAACTTCCACCATAGATCGTTCAAGGAAAACCCCTAGCCTAAACACCCAAACACCAACTTCCCACCGACCCATAACTCGATCCATAAGTAGGGACTCTACCACACTCAAAGGGACAAATGCCTTCTAAATGGTGGGAACTATTTAAGGAATTTGATCAATCTTTAAAGCTTTACAATTTTTTTTTAGCAAGGTAGATAAAGGATCCAATCAATTTGCATATGCTTTGGCTAAAAGGCTCATGCCAACAAAATTCATTTTTAGCATGGTTATAAATTAATAGACCGAATACATAACTTCACTTTTGAACTTTGTCATTTTAATTTTATGATATACTTAACTTTTATTTTGATCTATTAAACAATTCAATTAATAAAATTTCACTTATTAAATATTTCTACCGTTAGAATTATTTTATTAAATACTTCAATTTGTAAAATTAAAATAATTAAATATTTATTAAATAGTTAAAAATATGAAAATTATTATTTCAAAATTTGAATTAACTACTTATCAAATCAATTTTTTGCATATAAAAATAAAAAATCCTCAAAACTATTGCTATTAGTACAATATTACTAAAATTTACAAATTTAAATACAAAATATATGATTCAAAAAAATTTAAATGCTAATAGATTAAAGTTATAAAGTTAAAAAGTAAATTTATATTTTAGTATTCCTTTGATCAATCCGATTATGATTGGACTTCAGCGATCGTTTTCCACCTTTTCAGGTTGTTGGTCGGTTGCACGCAATAACTGCCTCTTCTTCTATAGAAGCTTGTCTTGTATACCTAATTGCGACCTTAGTGCTGGTTTGTTTTAGTTGGATCTAGTCTTTTTATTGAGCTTCATTATTTGGTATGGTGGACAATGGCGGAGCCAACATCAAATATAAAGAGGGCAAAAAATCTTTTTCAAAAATTAAGAGGGTCAAATTAAAAAGTATATCATTATAAAGGATTAAACTGAAAATTTTTAAAATTTAGAGGTGCAATTTAAAAAAAAAATCTTATTGAGTGGCCAGTCCAACAGTGATGATAATAGAATTTTTTTTGTAACGGAGGAAGTTTTAAATCAAAACCTCTCGCTACTCGTCATTTTTTATATAAGTGAGAAAACTAAACAAATAAAACGTGCTTGACACATCGAATGTTGTCATTGAAAATAAATGTTGATAGATATCTTTAAACGGCAAAATAAAAAATGGGCTCCATTACAAGTGTACTCATTTATGGACCAAGACGAAATTATTGTTGTGGTGGGGCACGTATAAAAATGGCGGGAATTTTCTAGCCTATACTCCAGTGTGGGTCCATCTGAAACATGATTACATATTTATGTAGAAACCTAACTCTGACTATTATCTTCCCATGTCGGCATGCAGAAAAAATTTTCTAAGGAAATCGAAAACAAGATTCTATTTTCAAATCAGTTCTACTCGAAAGACTAGAAGACAGTTTTCAATTTGAAATTAAACTAAATTTTCAAAATAGCTTTAAGTTGTTTTCATAATTTTTTTTATAGTAAAATATATTTTTATATTGTTTTTCCATTTTTAAAAAATGACATTTTCATAGTTAAAATTATGATATTTATAAATATTTTTTTCTAGAAAATATTTTCATTGAAAATACAGAAAATATTTAAATAACATAAAGAATTATATTATGCTTTAATATATAATTAATTTTATTATTACAAATATATTATACCTTTTATTTTTAAAAAATTTTACAAAATGATGCTTTAATTATATAATTTTAAATTTTTATTATTACCAAATATATTTTTTTTTTTAATACCTTTCTATTTTTTTAAGAAAAAAATTTTTACAAAATGATTAAAAAAATTTTTGATATTACTATTATAAAATAATTAATTTTATTATTACAAATATATTATACCTTTTATTTTTAAAAAATTTTACAAAATGATAAAAATTGATATTACTATTATAAATAATCAATAATAAAAATTTTTAAATTTTTTTATAATTTTTTCTTTTAATTTATGAAAGTTAAGAATAATATTTCGAAAGTTTTTAAATTAAAATATAATTTTTTATTGTTACTAAGTGAACACATTTTTCATTTTTCATTTTTCATTTTTAGTTTTTATTTTCTAAGAAAACTTTTTTCTTAAAAAGCAGAAAATAGAAATAGTAAACACATCCTTAGATGTTTCATCGATTAAAGTGCAAATATATATGTTGATAGTATTGTAATTTCATTTTATTAAATTTAGTCTCTTCTATAGTTAGAAATATATATATATTTTTTATTTTGTATTTGTGTTTATAAATATTTTTAGATTAATTAAACGATGTGAGAGAGGTACTTTATTTTGTAACATGTTATAGAGGGCATGTTGTTTTTGATAATTTTCACTGTAAGTCCCAATAGGCAAATATCCATGGGGTGAATTGGTATTTTAAAAAATTAATCGTTTTAAAGAATATTATAATCACAGCAGAAGCTACACTTTATACCAACTAAAATCAGATAATAACTATGTATAAAGCAATTAAACATTCAATCTGATTTATCATAGACATTAAAACATAGAGTTCAAACGATTACTGCATATAGTTCACTGAAATTAGTCTGTAGAGATTCTGCAAGTCAGAAATTAATTTAAGTAATCTCATAAGTCAAATAAACACAGTGCAGCACAAATAACAAAGTTAATTCATCAAGCATAAATAGATAATCAAGTGAATGCGTGAGAATATAGCAATCAAGAGAAGAAAGAGGAGAAATCAACACAATTAATTTTATAGTGGTTTGACACTTCTCATGCCTACATCCACTCTTCAAGAAATCATCTTGAGATCCTCCATTATCAAACTCTTTTCAAAGGCAAGAACAAAATCAAATACAATGAAAATAATTCAACACTTAAAACTAACAATTCCCCGTAAGTTTTTCAAAAGACTTATAAATTTATCATTTCTAGTTTTTGGCAAAGAACTAGATAAAAACTTAACCCCACTAGTTTTTAATAAGAACTAGGAAACTTACAAGATTTGCTCTTACTCAAAGAGAGGTATTTGATTACCTAAAAAACACAAGCTTCACACAAGCTTTGTTCTCATAAGATTTTTCATTTTTGTTTCTCTATTCTATTCTAGATTAACAAGAACCTATAATAGAAAGAGAGCTTAGAAAAGATATTTTAAAATGTTTTTCAATTCAGTTTTGAAAATCTCTCTCAAAATATGATTCATCTTCTTCTTTTAGAAATAATACATTTGAAGCATAAAGAAGAAGAATGAGACGAAAGCTTATGATGAGAGTTTTGAAATTAAAACGGTAAACACAAATTTTCTCTCACACTAGATCAAGTATTTTGCCATTTTTTTATACCCAGAAAAACTTTGCTTCCTGTTAAAGACATAAAGTTAACATTGGAGAGAAGAAATAAAATGGCTGCAAAACTTTACTTAGAAAGAGGGAAGGATGTGTGCTATAGTCCTTTTCGTAGAAAGTGGGTCTTTTCAAATTTAAAAGTCCAAGAAATTTAAGATCTTATTTTCCACTAAATCTTTTTAGCAAAAGGATGTATTTTTAATTTTGAAAGATGAGATTTGAAATACATTTTTCCCTCTTAATATTTCAAGAAATATTATTTTAACAAAAAGATCTCCTTTAAATAGATTTTTTAAAAAGGCTAGAAAGATGATTTTGATTTAGCTAGAATAGACATAATTTATCTTTCTATTTTAACAAAATGAACTAGACTAAGCTAACTAGGCTAACTTACTAATTACATTGCTTTTAATTCTTCAAGTAGCCTTATTGGTCTTCATTTAGAGAAGCTTTAGTTTTCAATTTGATGAGATCACTTAAATTAATTTTTGCACAAGACTTTAAAAATATACTATATAATAATTTATTTCAATTTATTATTTTTGTTGATCATCAAAATTTAAGGTTGTAAAAGCCCTTGAGCCAACATTCACTATCCTAAAACTGGAAAGCTGTTTTCCGATTCTCCAAATAGAAAATTAACAAATTTAAATATGAAATCTTGTTTTCCTATTTTCTTGGAAAATTTAAAAATTTCTTCAGTTTCCTATAAATAAACAACCCCTCTTTCCTTTTCATTTTATCTTCTCTTCTTTTCAATTTACTTTTGATTTCTGTATTTCAATTTCAATTTTAAACAATTTTCTTCTTGGAAATCATGTTTCTCGACTGTTTTATCTCAAAATTGCTTTTTTTCATTTGATTATATTTTTTCTTTGCTTTCATTTTTTTAGGGATTTTTTATTGTTTTGCGCTATTTTTCATCAATCATTTTTGTTTGAATAGCTTCAATTTTTACATTTCTATTATCAATCTTCGATCAATTTGTATTTTTATCAATTTTTCTCAATCGAAATTCTTCTCGTTTCATCGAGTCATTAACTAGGGGTTTATTCATGGCAAATTCAATTTTAGTCATTTCTCAATAAATTTTAGTGTTCTACTCAAATTATTTTGTTCAAAGTATCTAATCCTTCGATTCATACAAAATATATATGCTCGACCTTAGTATTTGTGTATATATTAATGAAAAAAATGTAAGAGATGTATTTTCATTTATTTTTACTTTGTAACAAAACAATCAATTAAATATTTTTAATTTACCTCCATATAGCTATTACAATTAACACAGCCACAACATCACCAACTATTTTCCATCTCCTAATAATGCCTAGGAGAATAAATCTCAGGGAAAAGGTTAGAATGATAACATGAAATCCATTTTGCCTATATAACCTAAATGATAAAAGGATTTAAAATTTATTGGATGCCCAATAAGTGGAAATAACACTGTGGGCTATACAACAGGAGCAACTCTTCCTTTCACTTACCAAATTGATAAAAATAACTATGGTTGAGAAGGCTCGAACTAATGATAAAGGGAAAGAAAGAAGTCCTAAATCGCGAGCTGGGAAAAAATATTTATGGATGAGAGGCTAAAAATTGGAGCTTTATGACACATAATTAGAGTTACTTATTTCTCAATGGATAAAAAAAAAAAAAAAGGTATCATTTTAGTAAATTCTCTTTACAAGTTTATACACGTTAACAACATTTATCGTTCAATTTCCATCCGCACCAGTACAAATTAAAGGTTGGAGGGATCAACAGGAAAAAAAATTGCTGGCAATGGACATGTTTTACAAATGGAGTAATTTCCAATAAGATCACTCAGCCAATAAATCAAAAGGGAAATCAATAGAGGATTTATAATTGACAGGAGCTAGATGGTCCGTATAAAGTATCCTATTTATAGGGGTGGCCAATTTCTGGTTTTTGAAACCGAAAATGGCCAAAATTGAAACTATAACTGAGAGGTTGCGGTTAAATTCCGGTTATAAGCTTTTTAAAACCGTGAATCAGAGGTTTCGAGAATAGACCAAAATCAAAGATTTTGACAACCGGTTAGAACTAATAGTTCCAACCAGTTTCAAAAAATATATATTTTTTATTTTTTTTAAATTTTTCATCAAAAACTCCAAATTAATCCTCCTAACAATTACAAACGGTTGTATAACATCTAGTTATATTAAGGGTATTTGTATAAGTTATATTATTTGGTTTTAAAATGATGTGACCCGCCCGGAAAATCGATCGGAGAACCATCTGAAACTGTCAGTTTTAAAACCATTAAGGAATCGAAACCATAATCGGCCAGTTCCAAACTGTAACTAGAACTGTGAGTTTTCAGTTTGATTCCGATTCCATTTATTTGGAAATGGAATCGTCGATTTTGGAATTGAAACCCGTGGTTTCGAAAAAGTGGCCATCCCTACCTATGGATAATTAATGACATCTATCTATCTATCTATTTATCTATCTATACTATATATAAATATGAGAATAAGGGGGAGAATAATGAGATTTCTAATAACACCCTTAATAAAATTTGAATATCCTAAAATAACCTTAGTTGTGGCCAGTGAGAAAATTATATTTTATTAGTTGATAGGATATAATTTATTAAAATTATTTTTTTAAATAAATACATATAGACAATTAAGTATTTCAAATTTTAAGTTTTATCTTTTTTTAATATATATACATATAATGAGAGATTTGAAAATGTTTATATTTTATTTTTAAAAATATTTAATTCTATTTTATTATAATTTAAAATATCTTAGTTAGGAGAGATAAATAAAGAAATGATATTTTTTTTATTTATGTTTGTCTAATTTGATTTTTATATTTTATTTATCAAATTTATTTTTTAAATATTTGATTCTATTTTTATTATTATTTAAAAAATTTTATTTAGAAGAGAGATAAGAAAAGAAAAAGGTCTTCGTTTATACTTTTTTCTCTTTATGTTTGTATAATTTGATTGGATATATTTTTTCAAAAAAAAAATTTCAAATAGAATATCAATAATTGAGCTTTTCAAAATTTTCAAATTTTTGCTTTTTTAAAATTTATTTTAAATAAAATGAACATATGTGTGTGGATTAAAAATTTTGATTTTTATACATAATTAAGTCTTTCAAAATTTTCAATTTTTTTTTAAAAAATTGAACGAGTATAAATAATAAGTAAAAGCGAGCAATAACATAAAAAATTGAACAATACGAATAACGAGTATAGTCAACTTGTAACGTACATCATAAAAAGAGTAGTACTATATATAAATGTTGGAATAGAAAGGAATAATGAGATTTCAAATAACGCCCTTAATGAAATTTGAATATCCTAAAATAATCTTAATAATGACCAATTAAAAAATTATATTTTATTAATTGATTGGAAATAATTTATTAAAATTATTTTTTAAATAAATACATATAGATAATTAGGGCATGTTCGGCAATACTAACTGTTCTAGTAGCTGTTAGTTATTTTAATAGTTGGTAACTGGTTTAGTACCTGTTAGTTACTAGATGTTAGCGGCTAGTTGTTAGCTGTTTAAATAGTAGTTGAAAGCGAAAGTGTTCGATAAAAATAGTTTTTTGATTAGCAGTAATTTTAAAATGATAAAAAAGGACATTAAAATATTCACCTAGAATTTTTAATTAAATTCATTATAAAAAAATGATTTCACTGTATCTAAATTTTCAAATTTTAAGGGAGTAAAAATTGAAAACTTCACTATTTTATAAATAAAATTGTAAATTTTTTATATTTTAGAGGATCAACATTTTTAATTTTTAATATTTATTTTAGTTTAAATACAAATATATAAATAATGTTTTTTTTCTTTTACTATTAAATATAAATAAGTCAAATATAAAGATAATAAAACACAAGAATTTTATATCAATTAAGGATAAGGATAAAGTTACAAAAAAAATTTAGTGAAAAGAGTGAAACGCTAAATGTTAGGTAAGATAACGTTTTAGAAAACATTCCATAGACCTCTGAAAGTTACTCTATATATTTTGTTACCGAACACAATAATTTAGAGAAATAGTGTTTTGACTAGTTTAAAATACTAAACGTTACTCTAAATGCTATTGTCATACACCCTTAAGCATTTCAAATTTTAAGTTTATTTTTTTAAATTTATTTTTTAACAAATATATATGATAATGAGATATTTAAAAAAATTTTATTTTATTTTTCAAAATTTATTTTTTAAATATTTGATAGTTAAAATACTAAACGTATACTCTAAATGCTATTGTCATACACGCCTTAAGTCATTTCAAATTTTTAAGTTTATTTTTTAAATTTATTTTTTAAAACAAATATAAATGATAATGAGATATTTAAAAAAGTTTTATTTTATTTTTCAAAAATTAATTTTTTAAAATATTTTGATTATATTTTTATTATAATTTAAAATATTTTATTTAACGAAGAGAGATGAAAAGATTTTTTTCATAATATTTTATGTTTGTATAATTTGATTGGACTATATTTTTAAAAAAAATAAAATTTCAGCAATAAAACATACATATATTAAGCTGAAACATCCGAAAATTTTAATTTCATAGAATTTTCATTTAAAAATAAATTTTTATTTCAACCAATAAGAATTACACCAGCTAGTAATTTTATTATTGCTAAAGCTAGAAACCCGTAAACGCAATTTGATTTTTTCGAAAACGTCAAGGCTAATTGAATGCCAAAATCATAGAATTAGATCGCAAACCGTTCGAATCGAACCGGATGGTCCTAGAAGCCCAAGAATTTTTCTTATTGCTTTTCTTTTTCTTGTGTTTTTTTCTTTTTTTTTTCCCTTTCTTTTTTGCTGGTTCGAATCGAACCGGAATGATCTAGAAACCGACCCACTTTCTTTCTTTCTTTTTCTCTCCTTTCTTCTTCTTCCTGCAGCGTCGATCTCACCCTTGCCCTTCACCTCCCCTCGTTTTTCCGACAACCAGAGACCCGCGCTGCGCCTCCTCGCCGTCCGACTCCTCGCCGCAGCAGCCCGCCTTCCTCCCCTTCTCTTCGTTTCTGTTTCTAGTGAGCGCAAGAGTCACAGCGAAGCTGGAACCTCAACGCGATCGAGACAGTCGCGTCTCCGTCGTTCCCTCCGAGCAGCTCCGGCGATGATCTCCGACGAGGTAAGTTGATTGCCCTCCCATTTCACTCCTTTAGAAATCATTTTGTATAGATTAGGCGATAAAGATTTATCGCAGGAATTGATTGATCAAAATGGGACTTAGGGATTTAAGAAATAAAAATTGGGATTTTGTTAGATATTGACATAAATTGTAGTAGTTGGCTATAGAACTGAGTTCTATATGAAATTTGCTGCGTCTTGGCGTAAGAATTACAAGATTTAGGAACCAAGGTACCTCCGGCCACCATAGACGACGGCGACAGCGGTGGATTCGGTGACCGGAATTCCTCATAGACAGTATAGTCCAATTTTTACATAGAATCTAGTTTTGCAATTAGTTTTGCACTAGACAACAGAAATCGAAAATTAAGCTTCTAAGCCGTAAATATCACAGAAAGTTAAATTAAGGAGGGGTTGGTAGAAATGCAGTAGCTAAGTTATTGGGTATTCTAATCGCATGAATAAATTGGTTGTTAGCTTATTTTGTTAGCATGACTTGAGATTAAATCGAAGTTATACTTGGCTTATTAAAGGAAAATCTAGGATTTAGTGTTGTATATAATTGGTTATGGGTCATGAAATATAAATAGGTGCAGTCAAACAAACCATTTATTTGATTGTGATTAAATTTGAAAGGTGAAAATCAATAATGGGTATGTATATAAATAAGACTTATTGATTCAATTAAAGAAATTATTTTGTTTTTACTTATTAAGTAATTCATAGTAAATTATGGATTCAAGATATTGATTTGATAATTACTGTATAACGAAGAATGGTGGGTTGATAATGATAGGAGGATGGGGATTTTATTTAAAGTTCTTTGCCTGGTGGATGGGCTGCCGATTGTTTTACGGTAATTTAAACTAGATGTTGAGTATGATTAAGGAGAGATGCTGCCGGGTGTTCGGCGGAATATTTAAAAGCTAATAGGCCAAGTGTATTATTAGAAATCATTAGTTGACTAATAGAGTTATAATAGGATACGAGTTACTATTGATTGGGTGCAAAATAAGTGTAGGTAACAAAAACTTAGTAAATGCTATAATTATACTAGATAAGATGAATAATATTCTACTAATAAATCAAAAGATTATAAAGTTAGAATTCAAACTTGATCGGAAAATCTTAAACACATAACTTCCAAACTGGAAAATACGACAATGTGCATTTAAGATAGGTATACCATTTGTTTGAACTATAGGATAGTTTATAAGCTGGTCTTTAAAGATTTCGATTATTATTTCAGCAAAGTAGCATTTAACTAGAACATTAAAATTGTAATAATCTGAATTGTGTTCTTATATGTATATAGATATATAAAAGATTTCATTCATTTATTTGTCAATTAGCTAAAGAAGCTGATTATATTTATGTGAAGCAAAGAATGTTCAGTAATATTATTGGAACACGTTTGAAGGTTATTATACGTTGTGAATTAATAGTTGAATGTTGACATTATTATTTGGATGGAGGAAGGAAAATTTAACTGTTTGATCGCCCGACGGATGGGCTGTATGCATTGAATGATTAATATATATATTATTGTGATATTTGAGTAGGTAAATAGCCCAATTTTTAGGGGAGGTGTTGCCGAAATTTCGATAGAACTTAGAACTAGTCTTAGTTAACAATATAAAGTAATAGGTTTATTTAGAATAATTCTATAACTCTATAACTTAATACATAGTAAATAAAGTGCTCTAATTATTTTACTATCTTCATTATTTATTTAATTATTCAATTACTTATTTATTTTCATTATTATTGTTTATTATTATTGTTATTTGTTCTATCATTGTTGTTTATTGTTAATATTACTTATTTAATTGCATTTGAGTATGAATGTTTAAATTGTGCGTTGCATTCCGATGTTTAACTGTTCAATATGTCTGCATTTAATTGCAATGCTTGATTAGTTGTGATGTGACAATGCTTGCCATGTTTGTGTGGGATTGGGATGAAGTGGGTCATCATGGGTTTGTGAGACTGTTTCTGTTATACGTTATACGGATCCCCTGATTCTGATTCTGTTATATCCTGATTCTGTTATAGGATCCTGATTCTGTTTCTGTTAGCCGGGTAAATGGAGATCGGCGCCCCCGTGTGCACCGTACCGTTTTTACCGTTATTGTTAACCACAGGCTGGCTTCTTTATTGGGCGCACCGATAATCTAGCATTGGGATCGCAAAAACCCGCAGGGTGGCCTCTTTGTGAGCGCCCTGAGTGTTGATCTAGATTGATGTGAGACGACCGGGGTGCCTTCCTTTGGTATGGGAAAAGAAAGAGAGAATGGAAAAATAATGAGAGGGCTGTCAAAGTGAGGATTAGACCGGCCTCCGCCAGTATAGGGATCGGCTTCCCTGGTGCCCAATGTGAGAGGATGAGCCATGGTGGAGGACGGCTCCATCGGGGGTTCGGTGACTTCCACTGACTAATTTCCACGTGAATGTGATTATATGAGATGTTTAAATATTGTGACATGCTGGTGATATGCCATTTGTGTGACTGGCTGTGTGAGCATATACCTAGTCGATGACTAGTTGAATATAATTATACAATTGTGTGAAGGCGTTGTCGTTGGTGCAATAATTATTAGTCATAAATTAAAACTCACATCTCTTTTGTTCAAAATCTTTCAGGAAGTAGCATTTTCTAATCCCAGCTATAACTTGCTCTTCGCCGTAAAAAAAGAAATTCGCTAATTTTATATTGATCATTAAATAGATAAATGGTCCGAAGACTTATATTGTATTACATCCGTCAGTAAACTTCCGCAGTATAGAACTTGCTATACTTTTAAGTGTGTAGTTATTATAGAGGAATAATTCTTGTGAGCCTGTATTATAAACTACAGTGTATGTAAGCCAGGGAATTTGTAAATGTTTAAAGATTTTATTTGAGATAGCAAATTTGTAGTGTTCAGGCTTAAACTACGGGCCTCGGGGCCTTAAGCTTACCTGGCCCTAGTGCCGTTTCCGTCCATGGAAAATGGGGTCGTGTACAAGTTGGTATCAGAGGCCTTAGGTTAGGCGTTTCTAGACACAATGCGAAGTATAGAAATTTCTTTATGTGGACGACCGTAACCAACATAAGGAAGGAAACTTGTGATTTTCCTCTCTAGGGATGGTGGACGCACTAGACCCTATGAGGTGGGAAAATCCACACCTATTGTGCAGATCAATAGACTATAGAAGAAGTAATTCAAGGTTTGAAGTGAAAGCAGTAGACAATAAGATAAATCCATCGCAGTACCTATAGAGGCTAGAGTTGGTATCAACCCTTAAGCTATGGAATAGAGTAATACCTGGTGGTAGTGGATTGACCTGATCACCCAGTACACTACTTTATTTACTTGATATTTGATATTTAAATTTAAAACCCCATTTTGATTTTGAATTTAAATTATGTTATGACAAATAATCTGAAATTGATTAATTATGTAAAACGTTATTTTCATAAGTTGTCTATTTATATCACGGGGCCAGTTAGATGAAATAACAAGGTGAGTTGATCATGAGTGTGGTTAGAACTTAAAAAGAATGTTTTGAAAAGAACCAGATAAAAAGTAATAATGAGAAATGGTGATGTTAATAATAAGAAAGTAGACAATTAGTACTTGAATTAAGGACACAAACGTTGGAAAAGTTTGAGGAGACAACTTTAGTTTAGAAGCTAGGTTGCAAAATAAATGGTAGGGATAACATTAGGAATGGACTTGAATGGTTTAAGGGTACAGAAATGGTATATATAGCAAAGAGTAATATATGTTAGGAGCAAGTGGTAGACAACTTAGAGTAATTTATAAATATCTTACTCGACTTGAATAAGAGGATATTGATTGATTAAGGACAAATGAGATAGGTAAGTTAAATATAAAGTTGAGACTACGTTAGTGATAGGTAGACGTATGGCTAATTAAGACCTTTTAATTAACGTTAAGACTAAGTTAGAAATTTTCTAGTCCATGATATGGACAGAAAAAAGTGACGAAGTTATTAGTATATATGCATTAGGCGATAAAAAGCTAATGAGAATTGATTGATGTGATATTGGGTGTTAAGATAGCATTAGGTCAGGACTAGAAACTTTTTATAGAAGGACTTTGTATTGATGTGTAATTTGATGAAAGCGTATTAGTTAGAGCTAAATAATAAGTTTAGATTGGAAATGTTGTGTGAATTAGATAGATCACGATTAACAATGATTAATAGACGAAAATACTTAATAAGAATACTCTAATATATCTAGATGATTAATTAGGCAACATAAGCACAATGGAAGCGTTATCAAAAATGAGATTTGGCTATTAACTTGAAATTTGAACGGATTAAAAGAATGTTATTATGAAAGTCGATTTTAGTGGTAAGTAAATTAAGATAAACTTAAGGAATAAGTACCAAATAAGACCGCTGGCGGTTAAGTGGAAGGAGTGAAAATTTTTAATAGGAGTGAAAATAGCTAGGGCCGCAGTGATCTAGGAGCTATATAACAGATGAAACTAGTCTATGTAAAGATACATAGGGACAATCGAATTTGCCGTATAGATAACGAAACAAAGACAGTTATTTCGAAGTTGCCCTATTTGATATAATAGGGACAACGGAAGTAAACAAACGATTTTTCTTAAAGGTTTTGAATTAAAGTAATAAGTTCTTGAATATTGCATTTAATAAGAGTTTTAGTAAGTATATATGTCATTAAAATTGCAGATAATTTTTAGTCACTATATATAAAATCAAATTTCAATTATTTTTTTTTCTCGTTAAGCTATGAATTATTATTAATATTAAATATTATTATGTATTATTATTATGGCTGTTACTGCTAAACTCGGTTTTATTGAAGACTTTCTAAAGAGTCAGTAGCTGACTGATCAATAGGAAAGTGGACCGTTATTAGTAATAGAACTTAGTTTCCGTGAGTTTTTAATCAAGTGACAATAAAATGTTACTAGATGGTGGAACGAATACATTTTGATGTGATGGAACCTTGTGTGCAGTTTAAGGGGTTTGAGTTATAATGAAAACCATCCATTCATTATTCTTGGATGTCAATCAAATGATAATTTGTTTGTTAAATATCGCTTAACATGCTTTCTTTCTAGTCTGCATTCCTATTTCTTGCTCATTTCTAAAATTCGAGACGAATTTTTTTTATAAGGCGTGCGGAGATTTGAAACAATCCGAAAATTTAATTTCATAGAATTTTCATTTAAAAATAAAATTTTATTTCAACCAATAAAGATTACAAACCAGCTAGTATTTTATTATTGCTAAAACTAGACCCGTAAACCAATTTGATTTTTTCGAAAACAAGCTATTGAGCCAAATCATAGAAATTAGGACCAAACCGGTTATCGAATCGAAC
Organism: Jatropha curcas; assembly: GCF_014843425.1. The sequence goes on along the minus strand of NW_023591402.1, from coordinate 568 downwards.
CGGAGTTATGTTCTAGCAAGGGTTCGAATCGAACCGGAATGATCTAGAAACCGACCCACTTTCTTTCTTTCTTTTTCTCTCCTTTCTTCTTCTTCCTGCAGCGTCGATCTCACCCTTGCCCTTCACCTCCCCTCGTTTTTCCGACAACCAGAGACCCGCGCTGCGCCTCCTCGCCGTCGACTCCTCGCCGCGGCAGCCCGCCTTCCTTCCCTTCTCTCCGTTTCCGTTTCTGGTGAGCGCAAGAGGCACAGCGAAGCTGGGGACCTTAGCGCGATCAAGACAGTCGCGTCTCTGTCCTTCCCTCCGAGCAACTCCGACTATACTCTCCGGCGAGGTAAGTTGATTGTCCTCCCATTTCACTCCTTTAGAAATCATTTCATTTTGCATAATTAGGCGATTTAACGCAGGAATTGATTTCAAAATGGGACTTAAGGGATTTAAGAAATAAAAATTGGATTTTGTTACGATATTGACATAAAATTGCAGTAGTTGCTATAGAACTGAGTTCTATATGAAATTTGCTGCGTCTTGGCGATAAGAAATTGCAAGATTTAGGAACCAAGTACCT
>NW_023591401.1:44580-96413 GCF_014843425.1 Jatropha curcas | reverse complement strand
TAAAATCTTTAGTTTAAGGAATATTTTTTACATCCAAAAAATAAGAGATACGAAAAGATCTTTACATATTTGTTGCCAAAAATACTTGAGTCAAAAATCTTTTCATTTAGGAAAGTAGAGTAAATAAGATTTGACTTTCCTTTTTATAAAATGATCTTCGAAAATGCAAATATATGCAAATCTCTTTCAAATATTTTGTTCCCAAAAATATTTAAGCCAAAATCTTTTTCAAATAGATAAGTGAATTTAAAAAGATCATGAATTGATTTTATTATTAAGGTAATTTTTGAAAATAATAAAAGATATGCAAATCTCTTTCAAATATTTCGTTACCAAAAATAATTAAGCCAAAATCTTTTCAATTAGGTAAATAAGTTTAAAAAGATTAAGTTTTGACTTTTATTATTAAGGTAATTTTCGAAAATCCTTTTGAGAGAGAAGAAAAATATTTTTGTGCTTATAAAAGAATATTCTTCCTACAAAATATCCTAAGATACTAACCAACAAAAAAAAAAAAAAAAAAAAAACTTACAATAACCTTCATCAATAACCTTCATGGTCTTCAAAATCTTGGATTTGTAGGGACTTGCCTTCTTTAGCAATTTCCATATTTAAAAATTCTGCATAAATTAATATTAGCGCCTACAAAAATATTAAATTTATTTGTTGAGCATGATCATCAAAATCTCAAGAAACAATTGACCCTTGAGCCAATAGATACCTAATCCATTGTAATATTTTATTTGAAGGTTTATAATTAATAACTAACCTGGGTGCTCTTTTTTCTATTTCTGCCGCATTTTGGACATAAAAAGCTAAATAACTCCAAGGGACTTAGATTTTCTAATCAATCATTTATCTAATAAATTATTTATCTAATAAATCATTTATCTCTTTGTAACAATATTCTTATAATTGTTTATTCATCTATATAGCTGTCACGACCCGGTTCCGTGGGCCGGACCGGCACTAGGGCCCAGGTAAGCTTAAGGCCCCCGAGGCCCGTAGTAAGCCTGTATAAATTAAAAAAAATTAAAAAAAAAAATATGTGTATATACTAACAATCGCACAATTCTTGGCCCAATCCCAGATATATCGAATAATACATACTTTGGGCCTAATTATAATACATCTTTGGTTCTCATAAATTATTCTACCAACTTAATACATGACTAGTGGTATATAGTTCCTACAACTGCGGAGTTCGGTAACATCTAGGAGTAGTGAAATCCTTATATATAACGGTACATTAATTAATTAACCACAAAAATTTAAAAAGTTTTACACTTTATATCCCTGCGAAGAAAATTGCATAGCCTTAGCCAAATCGAAGGAAATTCCTAATTCCTGAAAACAATCAAACAAGACATATAAGTTTTCTAAGGAGTAACAATTTTTGCACCACACACGCAGTCACACAAATGTGTAAACAAATTAATCTAGTCGTCCGACTAGTTTTATGCTCACGCAGCCAGTCACACAAATGGCAAATCGCCGGCACTCACAATCATTAACATCTTCATATAATCACATCACGTGGAAATTGGTCTGTGGCGTCACCGAAACCCCCGATGAGCCGTCCTCCCACATGGCCACGAACTGGCTCATTCTCCGTCTCATTGACGGGTGCACCAGGGGAGCCGATCCCCCATACTGGCCGACCGCGTCTAATCCTCACTTGACCAGCCCTCTCATTGTTTTTTCCATTCTCTCTTTTCTTTTTCCCCATACCAACAGGAGGCAACCCGAGTCATCTCCATCAAAATCTAGATCATCAGGCGCTCACCAAACAGGAGGCCACCCTGCGGGCTTGCCGAACAAACCTAGATTATCAGGTGCGCCAATAAGAAGCCAACCTGTGGTTTTTCCATATCATTCAAATCACAACAATAGGTACACACTTGGCGGGCGCCGATCTCCCATTACACAACAGTTAAAACCGGCCGACGGTCCAACCGGTCCTCACAAACCATGTGACCCACTTCATCCCAATTCCACACAAGTAAAGCACGGCAAGTATCACCAACACAATTAATCAAATATTGCAATTTAAATGCAAAAAACATATTGATCAGTGAACATTCATAATGAAAGACACAATTTAAACATTCCATTCTCGAATGCCCCAACTAAAATAATTAAATAAATAATACTATCAATAAACAAAACAACGATAAAATAAACACTAAAATTAATTAATTAATAATAATAATAATAATAATAATAATAATAATAATAATAATTAATAATTTAATAATTAAACAATGATATATGAAATAAATACCATAAATTACATAATAAAGATAATGATAAAGTAAATTAATGCACTATATTTATTTTTTGCATCATATTATAACATAATAAGAATAATGATAAAGTAATTAATGCACTATATTTATTTTGCATCATATTATAGAAATTATCTAAATAAACTTATTTATTATGTTATTTATTAAAACTAGTCTAGGCTCTACCGAAATTTCGGCAGCACCTCCCCTAAAAATTGGACTATCCACCTGTTTAGATAACACAGTATTATTATATAGCAATCAATCAATACACAGCCCATCCGTCGGGCAATCAACCAGCTTTATTCCCATCCTCCTTAAACATCAACAGTAACACCCAACTATCTCAACCACAGGTTTATAAATATAACGAAATTCAATCTGTTCCAACAATACTCATACAAGATTATTTGTTAAATCATAAGCTAACCAAATTAATAACTTATGGTAATTAAATTGTTAAGTTGATAAAACTCATTTTTAACAATAACTATTTGTAACTACTATTTATTTAACTTCGTTCATCTAATTATCTAACTAATTACTTCCAATTTGTCCTTCACGTTTCGATTTACGACAGTTATTCCATAATGACTTATGTCCTAGATGTTCAACATTAAATATATTTAATTAGGTTGAATAGTGATTTTCAAATTATGTACTCAACCTAATATAATCACAATTTCTAACAAGTGAATCCTAAGTTCGAATTCTCTTATAAATTCCCCAATTAAATTCACAAGCTTCCAACCTAATATTTCAAAGTCCATCGATTAACTATCTATTCGAAATTAACTAAAATGTCCCATAAATTTAAATTTTGACATTTATAACACAATTAAATTTATTAATCAATTAATGCTTTATATGTAAAAATTGAGAATTGAGTCTTGAAACGTACCAATTGAGAATCGGGCGACGATTCCTTGCTCAACGCGAAGAAAAGAGGATTCTGTCTGCCGGGCCTCGCCGGAGTGTCGCCGGCCGGTCATCAGACCGCCGCCAGCCGGCCGCCGTGCACGGTGGCCGGAATGTCGAACTTCTCCGGAATCGGGCGATTCATGCACCATCAGACTCCATTTTCCATCAGGGGTTCAATTCTGGCTTCAGTTGCGTGCGATCAGCCCGTAGCTGGCTGAAACGGGCTCAACAGTAGCCTTATGCGTGAAAAGGGCGCTGTCCCTCGAAGCGCAGGAACCGCAGTTCGCCTTCACAGCAGCAGTCGCCGGAATCACTGGCGGAGAGGAGACGCGAACTGAGCGAGGTAATCGGTGGCGGAGCACGCGAGGAGCGACGATCGCAAGCTGCCATCGCAGCTTGCCTCTGCTGCGTCCACCGAGAGCAGAAACGGAGGAAGGCGAGATGGGAGGTCATGGCTCGGCGACGAGAAGATGGTGGCTTCGCTGTCTTAGGTGACCGGAACTAGAGGGAAGGAGAGGAAAGGAGAAGGCGAGAGTGAGGTCGGCGCTGGAGAAGAAGGACGAAGAAGAAGGAAAGAAATTTGGGTTTCTAGACTATTCCGGTTCAATTCGAATCGGTTTGGTCCAATTCAATGATTCGGCTCGATTTGCTTGGTTTTCTAATCCGATTTGATTTATTTTGGATTTGCTTGGTTTTTCTAATTCCGATTTGATTTTATTTGATTCTTTTAGTTTAGGTCTAGAACAATTTTCCTCATTTACTAAATAATAATAAGGAATAATAAGAGTAATAAATAGAATTTTTTAAGATAATTAATTTATTATAATAATCACACATTATATACATATACATTTTTTAATAAATTAATTAATTAATGCTTCCATAGTTACTCTTTAAAAAATTTCTTTAAAGGTCCTTCCACTAAGGGCAAATATTTAATAACATGTTTTTGGGCTTTGAGGGCTTGAGCCCAACTCCGTAAACTTGGGCCCGAATTAAAATTAAACGATATTTGTAGTCCCGACAGTCGAAAATTCAGATTTTTGATTTAATAAAAATTCAAAAGTTTCGAAAATAAAAATTAAGGGTGTTTCAATAGCTCTAGATCTAGTTGAGATATTTTTCTCATTAAAATCTTTTACATAAGGTAAATAAACTATATGTTTTTTTCTAGACCAAAAGGCATTCGGATATTTGAACATACTTCTTTATTTAAAGTTCTTCAAAATCTTTAATTTTCTGTTGTATGTGAGTCTACTGTAATTGATTTTCAATCCTAATGTTATTATAATGTTATTAATTTCTTGTTTCAAATAGCTAATATATTTTTGTTTTTGTTCAATAAAATTTATTTCTTTATATATAGAAATATCTTGCATAGCACTTAAATCCTTTTGTCCAATTGGTTGCATAAATTTAAAACATATTTGATTATTTAAGATATTTATTTTTAATCCGTCATTATCTACTTTAAAGGGATAATTAGTAGCTAAAAAGAGTGTTCCTAGTACTACTCCTGTAATAAGATTTTTAACTAAAATAAAGGGAATTTTAAAACAAAAACCATCACTACATATTTTTGTTTTTGTTAATTTATATTATACTTTTAACTTTTTTTGTTAATTTATATTATACTTTTAACTTACTACCATCAGCTGTGTATAGCCTTTCCTTAGTTTTTTTTCATAATGTATAATTGAAATTAATCCTTCTTACAAACAATTTTGATCTGCACCAGAGTCAACTAATGTAGTCATAGTTAAATGAAAATATTTTTAACTACTATTTAAACTAAAACTATCTATTTTTGAAAATTTACTCTAGATATTACATTAATAAACTCATCATAAGATAATGTTTAAGCTAAATTAGTAATTTTTCTATTTTCTGAGGGTTCTGCTTGAATATTTATAATTTTATTAACTTGTAACTAAATGATGTCTTATTTAATTTTATTATGTTCTTGTTTTAATTCTTTTATTTCCCTTTTAACTATCTTAATTTCTCCTTATAGGTCGGTTAAAGAAGGGAAAAGTTTCTCTTTATTACTATTGGACCTATTAAATATTTCTTGTAACTTATAAGGTCATATTGTTTTTTTGTTTTTGTGTGATGTCACAACTTTTAATTTTAACAAATATTGCTTTTTAACGTTCTTATCTTCAATCTTTTCTATACAATCTAAACGAAAATATGTCTCTCTAGTAACTACGTTTATACTATTTATCTTACAAATACAGGGACCATCGCATCCACAGTTATCTATATCACTTGAATATCTTCTAAATAATTAGATTCTATTTTATATAAATCTTCAGGATTATCACTTATTTCTAAATCTATATCTATATTGGTGAGAAGTAAACTCACCATTTGCGGTTTTAACTTATCCGATATATCTAGGCTATTTATTTATTCTCTCATCTTGCACTGTGACTTATAGTGTCCTACTTTTTCACACTTGCAATACACTATTTGTCATTTAACTGTATTCTTCTTAGCTATCTACGGGGTTTGTTATCCTTAAGGGTCTTATCTCGAAAAGTTCTAGTTCTAAAAGGTCTTCTATAGGATTTTCTTATGTTTCCTCTTATTTTAAGAAGAAGGAGGATGTAACCTTTCATATCCATACTGACTACAGAAACTTTCTAATTCTTTTCTACTTTGATGGAACTCACTCTTCATTTTTACCTTTAACTTAAGATTTGTATATAGAGCTAAACATTCATCATTAACATGATTAATAATTTATCCATATGTGAGGGTATCATAAGGTATAAAATAATTTATCCATATGTGAGGGTATCATAAGGTATAAATCCACCACATATCTCTCATATTCTCGAGCATATCTTTTCAGTAAATAACTTAGGTAATCCACCAAAAAATCTTTCTTTCTAAAAGGCATGACTATAATCTTGCCTAATAAATATTTTTGTAAGAAATACATCCTCATACCATCTAAAATCTTATAACTTTGGGCAAGTCAAAGTAGTTAATAATTCAAAGGCTCTAGCTTGATATTCTCCTGTCAATTCAAAGGCTCTAGCTTGATATTCTCCTGTCACCTATAAAGGTTTTAGTAATTTCAAAAATTAATGTATTAACTACATCTCGTACAGTTGTATGTATTTGTTATTGACCTTCTTATTTAACTATAGTTTTAGTAGCATTTAATATTTTCTATTTTTCTTCTAAAGAAAGATAATTATCCCACCATCCTTTTAATTGACTGGTAAATCATGAGATTAATATATGAGCTACAGCTGGATCAGTGTTACCTTTAGACTTATGAGCTGATGAGGCCATAATCATTTCTTGTAACATATTTATTATTTGTAACATATTTATTATTTGATATTTTGATAATCCATCTATATTCCATTTATTAATTGATTCTCCATCATATCTAGCCTGAGTCATGGCAGATCTATCTTCATATGTATATCTGGAGGTGTCAGCCTAGGGTAAAAATTTTTAGTTTTGGGTAACGGTGCATATGAATCTTTTGAATAATAAAATAAAATTTTCACTAAACTATTCTTTTAGTTGACTAATATTTGTGTCAAATTCTTCTTCTTCTTCTTCTTCAAATTGTTTGTTTTTACTTAATATTAGAAGAAGAGGAAATACTCAAATAATTTAATCTTTTTGTATCTTTTCTAACATAGACTCTGTTTTGTCTAACTTAACTATTTGTTCTGTAGGTATTTCATGGGACTTAAATATTATAATTTCTGATTTAGTAATTGGTAAGGGTCTTTGAATAGGATAAGTATAAGATACTGGAGTTTGAATTTCTAATCTATCTAATTGTAATGTTATTTTGTTTAGTATTTGGTTTGTGTAATTGTTTTGAAATTGAACATTTTTAATATCTTTTAATGCAAGATTTTTCTTATCATCATCTATTGTATTTATCATCTAAAAAGGAGAACCTATAACTATCTGATGTTGATAACCAAATTTAATTTCTTCTAGATGAGGATGAACGGATGTAACAACATCATTAGATGTAGTTATCCATTTCTTAGTTACATTTTGATTAGCTAAAACTTCTTGAAAATGGTATTCTATACTATTCTCAATAGAATAAATCAATAGAATAAATAGTACTATTCTCAATAGAATAAATAGAAAACTACTGAAAGAAAGAAATATTAACTTTATATTGATTCATGTAACCATAATATAATTCTCTAATTTGATCTCTTTTTTCTTTCAAATAATTTTCAAAAGACCAATGACACTTATCTAAATTATAATTATTAGTCATTTCTTTCCTAAGAAATTTTTTATTAATTGAAAATTCATTTTCACTAATAACATTTAATAGAGATATATGTTGTTCCATAGGGGGATCTTGTAGGAGACAAATATCTCGTAAGAGAGAGAGAGGTAAAAAGTTAACTGGTTGTTCTACTTCTTGATATATGGGTTTAGATATAGATTTATTAAAACCTAGACTTTGTAATTGAATATTTGGCGTTTGGGTAGATGTAGATAACCTAGTGTTTTCGTAACTAAATACTTATCTAGTAGGATTTTCTAAAGGAAGGAATTGAACATGAATACTTCAATAGGTATCTTCTACAATATTAAAGGAAGTGGGAGTCTTTTAAACTGATACTGGATGATTAATTTCTTGGAGATTCCATGAATTTTCTTGGGTTAATTCATGCTTTTAACCTTTTTGGAGTGTGTACTTTTATACGTTGGATATTAGCTTCAAAAATAATTGTTTATTTCTAGTTAAAGCGTGTCTAAAAGTAAATTCTATATATAACTACCATATATATAATATTATCTTAACGGACGGATACTTAAAATGATAACAAATTTGGGATCAGATAATTTATTTTTTGCGGATACCGCCCTGCTGCCATCCCTATTAATTAGAAATTATCTTAGCTTAGCTATTAAGAGACAAAATTTTGACGAGAAAAAGAGGAGAAAACATTCTTTTTTTTTTTTTTTTTTTTTTTTTTTTTTTTTTTTTTGAGACCGGAGAAAAATTGGAGACAGAGTGGTGCTGGCTGTCTTCTCGTCTCTCCCCAAAGTAGAGAGACAATAAATAATCAAATAATCATTGTTCTGCTCACCAACTCTTACTTTCTCCGTTTTTGTTTTTTTTTTTTGATCTATAATGGCTAATCTGCGTTTAATAATCAGATCTCCTTTAATTACAAGTTACTTTGATTCGATGATCATCCAATCTGTTGCAGCAGTTTGACTCATTTTTTTTAGGAGAAGGAAATCACAATTCTCGATGGCTCCGTGAAAAAGTGGCCGTTTTTTTTTTTTTTTTTTTTTTTTTGACCGGAGAAAAATTGGAGACAGAGTGGTGCTGCTGTCTCTCGTCTCTCCCCAAAGTAGAGAGACAATAAATAATCAAATAATCATTGTTCTGCTCACCAACTCTTACTTTCTCTTTGATCTATAATGGCCTAATCTGCGTTTAATATCAGATCTCTCTTTAATTACAAGTTACTTTGATTGATGATCATCAGATCTGTTGCAGCAGTTGACTCATTTTAGGAGAAGGAATCCAATTCTCGAATGGCCTCCGTGAAAAGTGGCCGGTCGAGAGGAACTCCGGTCAAGGAAAATGGTACCAAACTTGAAGAAGGTCTTATGGTCTTCAAGTCCGATAAGTTCGACGCCGATTCTTATGTTCAGTCAAAATGCTCTCTCAACGACAAGGTCGATACATACTTTCTTTTTCCTTTTATTTAGTTCTTGAATTAACTTTTCATATGCATATTTTTCTGAGCTTCAGCTTAAAGTATGTGCCATTTTGGTTATTATATTGTAGAGGAAATTATAAATTTAGCTGAATTTCGTTAATTATAAATTTATCTTTAAACTTTTTTCTTTTTGAAGTTTCTTCAGCTTCATGATTATGATTCTGTGTATTTAAGTCACTGTATATCATGCTTCAGTGGCTCCAGTTGCGTTTTGCAACGAAATGAGGGTCAGTTTAACCTCATTATGATACCGTTATGCTTTTGGTTACAGGAAATAAGGCAATTATGTTCATATCTTGTGGATTTGAAGAAAGCTTCTGCTGAAGAAATGCGGAAGAGTGTGTATGCAAATTATGCAGCTTTCATTCGGTGAGTTGTTTCTCACTATTATGTAGATGGTAGTTACTGCTCCATGCCATTTTATTGCAGAATTTGTTTACATAAATCTCAAATTGCCCAATAAATTATTCTCTTTATAGTTTGTACATTGGGAAATCATCATAGAAGTTGAGGTCTAACATAGTTTTATGTGGAAAATTAACACACAAAAACACATACTTTTTGGTACTTTTCAATGGATTTTTCTCGTACATTATCAATTTTGTTGAGATTAATGATATGATCATAAAACAGTAGTTGTAAAGATCATGACTCTTTTTCTTTGATTTTATCATCTAACCTGTTTATAATCTTGATTTCACAATCAACTTTGGTGGCATTTTGTTCTTGAATTCTATTTACCTGTTGGAATCATTTCACAAGGAATGAGATGTTAGGGTATAAAAGTTCCTGCAATTACAACTAATTTATTTGATTAGCAATAAGTGGTTCTTGGCGATAAATGATTGCCGTGCTTCCTTAAAGCATCCAGCTAGTGAAGGAAGATTTCTTTTAATCCTTGTTAGTTTTTCTTTTATTATTCATATCGTTCAACATTTTTTTTTTATGGAAGAGTTTCTTCTCTGTTTCTTTTTCATTTTGGGAAAAGTGATGCAAGTAGCATATGGTAACAATGAAATCCCTTGAAGTAATATGTTTTTGCCAAAATTTTTGAGCAAATAATTCTAACAAAGTTGATATTTTGAGATATGTGGATTGCTGATTGCTTGGTTTGCATCAAAATAAAAGCATCAATAGTGTAAGCATATTTCTAGTAAAATCTACACATATTGCTGAATAGTTGTCTTGCTCAAATCTGGGTTCTCATTAGTTTCACACACTTGGTAATATCATATTTTCATCATTTGTTAACTTATCCATGACAAAGCATAATGATAAGCATTTAGTTGACCTTGGGTGCCATCCAACTTCAGGAAAACCCATTAGATCATCTACAATTGTCTAAATGTCAATGACTTAGTGATCCTTAAACACTTCTATTTACCTAATAAATACTCTTCCTATCCAAAATCATTATAGTGCCATTTCTCTATATTGTGTCATATGCCTTCTCTAGATTGATAGAATACATTATGGAGGTCTTTTTTTGTGTCCTTTTTATTCTTCTCCAGTTTCCCTCTTATGGTAATTTATCTTTGTAATTGATCTTTTTGGCATAAAAGCAAATTGATTTTTAGAGATTATTATGTCATGACATATTCTCTTGGTGTAAGTGATATTCCTTTCTTCCAATGGAACACTATGGCCATGTTTAGTGGTAGAAAACTTTTTTTTTTTTTTCCAATTTCGAATTTTCTTCTCCATTTCCCAATTTCCTAATTTTTTGTAGTCCGAATAGAAATTGCAAAATTGGAAATCATGTTAATTAACATCCCAAGCCTAGCCCGTAGGGTTTTGTTCTTGAGAGTGATAATCCATCACCCTCGAAAAGTCTCTTGCTAGTCTAAGGCTTACCCATCCTTAATATACATCATTTCCACCTTGTACTTAGCCAATGTGGGATCCGCCTGAAGGTAAGCTAACATCTCAAGCTGTCACCTCATCTGGTCAGGATGTTACATTAATATATCCAAATATTCAATTGTCCGTTTTTGTTTTCCCTTTGTTGATTTTAATTAAGGCCATTATATTAAATAGCTATTATTTTGGCTAAATGGTAAAAAAAAAAGCCTGAATTTTGATAATTTTCATAATTTTGGCGAATTTTTAAAATTTCATTAATTGATATCATGAGCTAAATTTTTTTAACATTTGTAGCCTCCATCTATCTACAGTCTAAACTTGCTGTTTTGGTACTTAAACTTAACAAGTGGGCCCCACATGCGGATTAGTCAAATTTGAGTAGGCAAATAATAAAAGCCAAATGACCAAAAAAAAGCTTAAACTTTGACCATCTGTACCATTTTTACAAATCAATTGATACTGTGAATCCACCTTAGGGCTTTTTATATATAAGCCAAATAAGATGGGTTCTTTTTTATATATAAACATTTCATTATTTTTCTATATCTCTTTATTTGGCTTCTTGACTTTGATGGAAACTTTTGGTACCTCCTCTTGTTTTACTAGCAGAATTGTATTTATTTTTGGGCTTTTGATCCAATTTGGTCATTATTTTGCCCGATGTAAATGTTCAAAAGATTAAAGGGTAGATATTACTTCGATGTGGAAGTAGTTTTTTTGCTTTGTTTTGTTGAATTCTTTAAGATCTAGAGGAATTTTGTTTTTGGTTAGTAATTACAAAGCATTTTATTAGATAAGTGTAATTTATCTTCTTCAAGAAATTAATGGAAGATAAACGAATTTTGCTTTAAGGAGTTTTGGTAGTTTTTGGAAATTAATGCAATTATTATTTGATTTCGTGACTCTTTTGATGGAAAATCCACTCAGCGTTGACTGAGTCGTGCATAGGCCCACTTATTAAGTTTAACGGCCATGTTAGCAAGTTTTGGACGGCAGATAGGTAAATCCCACGATTGTAAAAAAAAATTGAAAAATTAAAGAATGGCTAAAATTATAAAAATGATCAAAGTTCAGGCTTTTTTGGTCATTATGTGACTTATTGTTTGCTTACTTAGCACTAACTAAACTGCATGTGGGGTCCACTTGTAAGTTTAATAGCCACGATAGCAAGTTTTGGACAATAGATGAATGAAGATCACAATTGTTATATAAAAAAAATAGTTCATGGTGTCAATTGATAAAATTAAAAGAATTGGCCAAAGTTTAGGATTTTTCTAGTCATTTGGCCTATTATTTTGCTGAAAATATAAATAATTTCATAGTTGAATATCGTAAATATGAATTTCTATCTAAAGATATATTTCAAATCCAAAATTGGCTTCGAAATTCTTACTAAACATTTTCATTTGTTTTTCAAAAAAATTTATATTAATAATTAAGTTGTTGAAAAGGAGTTTTTATATTAGTTAAGCTTTATGTAAAAAATTTTATATTAAATAGTATGAAAGTTAACTAACATTTTAGAAGTTTTTATTAATTGAGTTATTAATAGTATCAATAATTAATGAAGGACAGTAGTTAAAAAAAATGATTGTATAACTCCATTTCGGAAAATGAAATAGCTAGGTTTAACATTTTAATTTGATAACTAATAAAAAATATATTTTAATAAATAAAAAAATCTAAACAAATTAAAATAAACTTTAATATCAATGTCTCAATATTTTTGGAATAATTTTCTAGAAAATAAGACTTGTTTTCCATTTGCTGCCTTTAGAGTTCATATTGGAAAATTTACATTTTTGTCAAAGCAGTTCAAAGTGAAATGATAGTAGTAGATTAACACTATTAACTACATAAGGGTAATCTTTTCTAATGTTTTATGATTCCAAAAACAAAACATTAATGTCATGAAGCATACACAATACATTTCTGTGGATTTGATACCCACTATTGGATTGTGATTTCATGAATTGAATAATGTTATGGTAATTAAATTCTCTTGATTTATTGAAATGTGAGATCCTGTATAAACTAGACATCTTGGACTCCTTACTACAGTATCTTGCACATCTCTTGAACTAAATGCTACTTTAATCATTTCCAATTAGTCTAGATGTTGGGAATATACAACTATCATCTTCTTTCTTAAAACACTTTAAAGGATCTTTGTTTAAAGGATCTTTGTTTCTTGCATAAAGCACTTCAAAATTTAAAGGATTTTGAAACTTAAAGGATCTTTGTTTCTTGCATAAAGAACTTCAAAAGAGATATCAGACTTGGAGGGGGAGCTTTCATCCATCAGAAATCTGCTATCTACTCAGGCTACTTTAATTCATGGTTTAGCAGAGGGAGTTCATATTGATTCTACACCAACAAAAGCTTCAGAAGCCTCTGTGGTAAATGGCTTACCAACTGCCGAAGATCAAGAACCTTCTGACCTAGAGAAGTGGTCAGTTGAATTTCCTGATGTCCTTGATGTTCTGTTAGCTGAGAGGAGAGTGGATGAAGCTTTAGCAGCCCTTGATGAAGGAGAGCATGTGGCATCTGAAGCAAAAGAAACAAAATTGCTGAGTCCTGATGTACTTGTGTCATTACAGACTGCTCTTCTTGAGCGCCGGCAAAAGTTAGCTGATCAGCTTGCTGAAGCTGCTTGCCAGCCGTCTACCCGTGGTAGTGAACTTCGTGCAGCTATATCAGCTCTTAAAAAGCTTGGGGATGGTCCTCGTGCTCATAATTTACTCCTCAATGCACATTACCAGAGATATCAGTATAACATGCAAAGTCTTCGTCCATCAAGCACCTCGTATGGAGGAGCATATACTGCTGCACTCTCACAGATAGTATTCTCTGCTATAGCACAAGCTGCTAATGATTCACTGGCTATTTTTGGCAAGGAACCTGCTTATACTTCTGAGCTTGTAATGTGGGCTACAAAGCAAACAGAGGCCTTTGCAGTTCTTGTTAAAAGACATGCATTAGCTTCCTCAGCAGCTGCTGGAGGCTTAAGAGCTGCTGCAGAGTGTGTTCAAATAGCTTTGGGTCATTGCTCTTTGTTGGAAGTCCGTGGATTGGCACTTTGTCCTGTGCTCATAAAGCTCTTTAGGCCGAGTGTTGAACAGGCACTAGATGCAAATCTAAAGCGAATTGAAGAGAGCACAGCTGCTTTGGCTGCTGCTGACGATTGGATACTCACTTACCCTCCAACAGGTACTCGACAGTCTGGCAGATCTTCTGTTGCGTCTCTTGGTAATACAGCTGTATTTCAACATAAACTTACAAGCAGCGCTCATCGGTTCAATTTGATGGTCCAGGTGAATAGTCTTTCCTTCACTATTTCCAATAGATTGATACATCTCTCTCCTCAGCCACACATTGTGTGTGTATACGAAGTACAATACATTTTTTTTCTTTTTACCATGTTGTCTAAAGATGACTGTATGTTTGCAGCTGCTGCTCGTTTTCCTTTATTCACCTCCTTCCTTTCTTCCCATATTGTCCATTGTGCTTCAATTTCTCTGGTGTATGTGTGTCCTATTGTTTGAAGACTAGATAAAAGTTTTTCAGGTTGTGGAAAATATCACTGATACATCATTGGAAGATCATTGTCTCTGACTTTCTTATCACTGATACTGCAAATTTTAAAATTTAATTGGAACATTGAACTGCCATCTGTTCTCTTTTCGGCTGAAACAGTGGTTCTGGCAAATGTATTGCATATTGTTGTTTTAACCTGTTAACAGAAAGTTCAGTTTTACTATAACTTATGGTCGCAAGACAATTATAGACTCTATTTTTTAATCCATCCCTGGCTATTACTGCTTTGAATTGCCATTTTGCTGCTTGTTTGGATTCCAATGATCTTTTGAAATTTTGATTCTTTGTTCCTTCTGTAGTATATCTGCTGACATGGGTTTTTCCTGCTCCATATGCATGTGCTGTATTTATTCACTTGAATTTTCTCTTCCAATTGAGTAGAGCTTTCCCCAACTTTTTGCACCTCTAAAGTGCTTTGAGTTACTAATTTCCTTACATTGGTGCATGTGTTCCTCATGCTTGTCGGGATAACTGATTGAATTGAATTATATTATTTTCTTCAAATGATGAAATTGTTCCATTTATTTTTCAGGATTTCTTTGAGGATGTTGGACCACTTTTAAGCATGCAGTTGGGAAGTCAATCATTGGAGGGTTTGTTTCAAGTATTTAACTCATATGTGAACATGCTGATAAAAGCATTGCCAGGTTCAATGGAAGAAGAAGGAAACTTTGAGGGTTCAGGAAATAAAATTGTACGAATGGCTGAGACTGAAGCCCAGCAGATAGCCTTGCTAGCCAATGCATCATTATTGGCTGATGAACTACTCCCGCGGGCAGCCATGAAGGTATCCCCTGTTCATCAAGCAAATAGTAAGGATGATCTCCGTAGGAGACCTCTAGACAGGCAAAATCGTCATCCTGAACAACGAGAATGGAGGAAGCGGCTTGTGAGTTCAGTTGATAGATTAAAAGATAGTTTTTGTCGACAGCATGCCCTTGATCTCATTTTTACGGAAGAGGGTGATAGTCATCTTACTGCAGAAATGTACATAAACATGGATGGAAATATGGATGAGATGGAATGGTTTCCATCCCCAATATTCCAGGTAAAATCTTTTTGGTACAAAATGCTGACTTTTTGTTTTTATTTTTTTGGGTTGAGAGGGGTGTTGTAGATGTATATATATCATGTATAGATCGCTCTGCTTGTCAGAATGAACTTTAGGCCATTTTTGGGTCCAGTTATGATATATATGTCAACTGAAAATACATATTATGCTTGGGATTTCATAGGATAAAGTATCAGTAATATGAAGACAATTAAATATTTGTTGCAGGAGAGAATAGAATGTTGTTGCTTTTCATTCTGGTTGCATTTTCATCTGTATATTGATTTGACCTCATGTCCCTGGGGTTGCACCTGCTACCTAAAGATGTTTTTCACAAGTTTTTTTGGGTAAAAGAAGATCAAAAATAAAATTTATTAGCGGTTAATATGTTTTTGTATTTATTTGGACACCTGTTTGGGTGTGTAATATAGTTATTTATAACTTTGTATCTCTTTTTTGTCAGAAGAATACAGACCCTAGGAACTGGAATTTGGAGGAAGCATTGAATTTATCAAACTCTATGGAAAAACTAATTTTCAGTGAACTTAACTTTGTGAGATTATTTTCACTGAACTTAGCTGGATTTAAAGAAAATTGAAAATTTGTTAAGTTAACCTTCATGTTAGATTGGCCTTTCAAAATTCAAGAACTGGAACTTTGTGCTGGCTGTGGAGAATTAACTGTCTAATATATATAGTTTCAGTGTATTGCTGGAGATGAACAATCTATTTCACTACGAGTTCTTATGGGTTCTTGTTATGTTATGATTCAGGAACTTTTTATAAAACTGAACCGAATGGCTAGCATAGCAGCGGATATGTTTGTAGGAAGGGAAAGATTTGCTACATTGCTATTGATGAGGCTCACAGAAACTGTTATACTATGGCTTTCGGAAGATCAAAGCTTTTGGGATGATATTGAAGAAGGTCCAAGGCCATTGGGTCCTCTTGGTCTGCAACAAGTATGTAAATCTGGCTTCTTTTCCTCTAGTTCTTATTGGTGTATTGAGTTTTGATATACTGCATTTGTTGGTCTATGTGCAGTTTTATTTGGACATGAAGTTTGTGATGTGCTTTGCTTCACAAGGACGCTACTTGTCACGGAATTTGATTCGGGTAGTCAATGAGATAATTTCTAAAGCTGTTGCAGCATTTTCTGCTACAGGAATGGACCCAGACAGGTAAATAAGCAGTTTCTTCTTTGGGTTATGAATTTATTGTGTGTTTTATGTATAATTTGCAAACATCATTAAAAGAGGATGCAGTTATTGCTACTGAAAACTATGTGAAAGTTCCTGAGATATTCTACATCTTTAATCCTTCACCTTTGTTCAAAAAACGAAAAAGAGATCCTTTACACTTAGGGATTTTGTTTCAGCACATAGTATATGGACCACAATCAGTAACTCTGCAAGAGAAGAAAAAAAACTGATCCAAATCCAAATCCCCCTTGGAATGATGATTTTCATCGGTAAAAGATCCAAATGAATTCAGGAATTTGGAACAGGAGAAGCATTATTTTGCTTGGCTGGCTTTATATTCCAACAAAAGATCAATACTAGAGAAGGGGCATGAAATTTGTGCGGAGAGATTATACATCTACGGATTTAAATATTGTCTCCCTCTGTTAGAGAATTATAGAAGGCAATTGCCCCCTGATGCTGCATAGATGTTTCTGCTTGTTGGGCACTGCATGGGAATCAAGTGATGGGGCTGGTTGCGGAGAATTTCATTATATAATATATATATAGTGGACCCAGAACTAGTGTGAGAACGAGTCGTAATAATTCAAATTTATATTGCAATGTGTATGTGCAGTTTAAGCTTTAAGGTAATTAAGTGGAAGCAAATTATATGAGAAGATGATCCATAGAAATAAGACCAATTGTCAACTATCCATCCTTAATTCTCCTTCTAGTTCCCGTCCCCTACTGCAGTTCTTTACATTATTATCCTTATTATTTCAAATTCTACATTCATGTGCTTTCTTCAATATGCTTACCAGACATTAAATGGATTGCATTTACAAAACCGGATTCGTTTTCCACTTTAAATGCAGTGTATTGCCAGAGGATGACTGGTTTACTGAGATTTGTCAAGAAGCATTGGAAAGATTAAGTGGAAAACCAAAAGCTATTGATGGGGACCGTGAACTCAACAGCCCAACAGCCTCTGTTTCTGCACAATCCATTTCATCTGTCAGATCTCATGGGAGTTCCTAAGACAAAGTTCTAAACCCTTGTGTATATTTGGCTCGTTGAATATATTCCTTGAAGGATTTGTAAGCACTAAGCAGATTAGCATATGGTTTGATCTCATTTTTTTCATCTTCTCAATTTTTGTGAAGTCTGGGAATCTCTTCATGGTTGAGTTCAGTTTGAGTCTGTAAATGCTGAATATTTTATTCGATCCTGAATTCGATTATGTATCTATTCTTTGACTAAGCTATTCTTTCAAGTTCAATGCACCTGATACTCTGATTTTTAGTTGAACTGTGGTTCTAGTTTTTCATTTTACATTCTACATTAGTCCTAACCTAATTTGAAAAAGCTAACAAAATAGGAAGATTTTGCAGTAACTATTATCATATTGAATGTTAAATGTTAATTATATTTAATAATTTTTTATCAAATTAAGATAATTATGTTAGGATACCGGCAATAAACTTACGACTATTCTTTGACTAAGCTATTCTTTCAAGTTCAATGCACCTGATACTCTGATTTTTAGTTGAACTGTGGTTCTAGTTTTTCATTTTACATTCTACGTTAGTCCTAACCTAATTTGAAAAAGCTAACAAAATAGGAAGATTTTGCTGGAACTATTATCATATTGAATGTTAAATGTTAATTATATTTAATAATTTTTTTTATCAGATTAAGATAATTATTATAGAAAGTCTAATATTATTTTTACTTATAATAAAATCAATTATCTATCAGTTAAAAATACTTGAACAGAAGAAAGTTTTGCGTTTTGTAATTGCTTTCTATCAGTTAAAAATACTTGAACAGAAGAAAGTTTTGCGTTTTGTAATTGCTTAACATCATCTATAACTGAGGGTCTTTTCCTCGGCTCCCTTTCAAGACCCACAAACACATCTGTAACTTCACTGGACAAATATCTCAAAATTTTAATTATACCCGACACTGAAGGAAATCCAACTACTCAAGTAATCTACAACTACCTAATTGAAAAGTGGTTTAAGGTTTGCAAAGCAACTTTTTACGGAATTCGGTAATATAACATAAATTTTGGATTAACTTTTAGAGATTAAGGTAGGGTTTTATGAAAAGTTAACTCATATAACGTTTAACTCTTAGTATTTTATGAAAAGTTACTCAAACAGCTCGTTTAGCTTTCGTTTTATGAAAAGCTACTTAAACTGCTAAACGCTACTAAAACAGTTAATTTTGCTGAACATATCCAAATTTCTAATTTCCGGATTTAGTTGGCAATAGTTTGCATAATAGACATTAATATTGCACTATGTTGTCAGAAGATAGAAGATGTCTGACTTAATGAGATTTGTCAGGAAGCATTGGAAAGATTAAGGGTCTATTTATATGAATTAACTTTTTATAAAACATTACTTTAACCTATAAAAGCAAGTTCAAACGTTATGTTATAAAACACTATAAAAAATAACATTTAGCATTTTAATTAGTCGTTAAAAACTACTTAAAAAGTTATTGCCGAGCAAAGCATAAGTGGAAAAACAAAAAGCTATTGATGGGGTCACGAGCTCAACAGCCCACTAGTCTCTGTTCTTTTGCAACGCCTTTCATTCTTCCAAGTGCAATGCTGATTTTCAGTTAAGACGTGGTTCTGATTTTTCATTTGAAACTGTACATTAATCCTAACTTGGTTGATTAAATAAAGTGCATTGATTTCCAATAAATTTCTCATTTTCTGAATCTAATTGAAAAAATAACAAAATTAGGTCGTAATTTTCTAATGTTAATTTTTATATTTTAGTTATCAACAAGAGCAACTATTGTAGAATTGAAAGCCTAGTATTAGTATGATATTATTAAAACAGAAAGGAAATACAAGCAATTATGACTGATCTGCTAACTAATTCCTTGTGCTCAAATACACATCTCTGCATCTTGAATAGAACAAATGTGCAATGACCCATTTTGGGCTTTTGCTCCTTGTAATTGCTTGACAACATCTCTCATTGAAGGTCTTCTTCTTGGTTCAATTTCAGTACATCTCAAGGCCAACAAATACACATCAGTTACTTGCTCCACTATATCTGAATCATAGAATTCCTCCGCAAGGCCTGAATCTGCAATCCTTCTGATATCTTCTGTATCTCTCCATACACACCTACTCCATTCCACAATATCTGTTTGCTCCCCGAATGATGGATCCAATGCCTTCTTTCTTGTTATTAGTTCAAGCAAAACAATTCCATAGCTATAAACTTCTGATTCCTTACTCTTCGTCTCTATAAATGCATGTTCTGTCAAAATCAACACAAATATGAGTACCAAATGAAGCAGCGTTCCTAGCAGATTCTAGGAGAATGTTTCAGAAGAAGTTACCTGGTGCAATGTATCCTGGTGTACCTATAACCAAGCTGGAGGGTGCCGATGCAGGAGATTGATCCAGAAGCTTAGCAATACCAAAATCTGAGATATGAGGCTCCATATCAGAGTCTAAGAGAATGTTTTCTGGCTTGACATCTCGATGCAACACTGGAGGATCGCAATCATAATGTAGATATGCCAATGCATGGGCAGTTCCAATGGCTATTCTGAAGCGCACATTCCATCGATGCAACACTGGAGGATCGCAATCATAATGTAGATATGCCAATGCATGGGCAGTTCCAATGGCTATTCTGAAGCGCACATTCCACTCCAGAGTTGATGGAGCATTTTTTCCATGCAAAATATCATGAAGGCTCCCATTTTCCATTTGTCTATAGAGAATCAACCCATAATCTTTTCTTAACCAAAACTCCTCCAACCTGATCAGATTCCGGTGCCTGATTTTCCCTATGGTTTGAATTTCTCTAACCATACTTTTGTCAGATTCCGGTGCCTGATTTTCCCTATGGTTTGAATTTCTCTAACCATACTTTTGGTTCCTCCGTTATTACAAAAAGCAATTTTCTTTGCAGCAAAAACTTTGTCCTTGCCTAATGAAGCTTTATAAACAGTTCCATGGGCTCCCCTTCCAATAATGTATCTATCATTTAGATTCTCAGTTGCTTCCATCACTTTGCTGAATAGAGAAGCTGGCCCCTCTTCTGCAGCAATCTCCGCGTCCTGCTTATGCCTTCTATGCGGGACCAATGTACATGCCAGTCCAAGAAGAACAAAGGTAGAAGCCACACCACAGCCTATCATTGCAATTTCAACTTTAGTAAGGCCTTTTTTATTGCTTAATCGACTTGCACATGATCTCAAATTTCCATTCCCAGCACATGTGAAGCTACCTGACGGAGCACAATTGACACATAGGCCAGTATTGCCCACAAATGATGAGGGAGATGAGTTAAGGATGAGTTAAGAAGCCTCAAGGTATCTGGTATTGGACCTGTGAAGAGATTGTTATGAGACATTTATAGGACCAATGTTATGGATTGTCACCAAGAACATTTCATGTCTCCTGGCAAGATTGTTTGTTTAGATTATTCGAGTTGTTCTAGCTTGAATTTAAAGTTCTCCCAGCTTCCTGAAGGTATTGCACAGTTCAATCCATTACTTTACTGAAGATTCAATGCATATTGTAAACTTTCAATAATCCCAATCGAAGAAGGCAATTTCACCTCCCAATAAAATTTTCCACCAATTTGTAGTTCTGTAGCCCTTTTCCAGTTCTTTGGACAGAACACATGCGGCAATTGCCTCCGGTAAACTTGATTCTCCTCAGAATCAAAGTGGATAATTTAGTCCAATTTCCTCAGACTCGAGGGAACTTGGACCATTCAATGAATTTGAATGCCACATCAAACTGTGTTTATTTTGTGGACCATGTGCCCACATCAAACTTGTATAATTTGTGACAATGTGATAACTGAGATGGTAAAGAACCAAAAAGTTGGTTATATGAAAGATTTACCTCCTCAAGCTTTACAAGATTGCCAAGCTCAGGTGGTACAAGCCCTGTCAACTTGTTCCTGGAGAAGTCAATAGAAGTAAGACCAGAACAGTTGCCCAGGCTTGGAGAAATTGAGCCTGATATGATATTGTTACTGATGTCTATGTGAGAAAGGCTTGGATTTTCTGCAAATTCAGGAAGGGTCCCGGAAATGTTATTATTTTTAAGGATCAATCTCCAGAGTGACGAACAGCTTCCAACATCAGAAGGAATGCTGCCTTGAAGTTGATTATGACCCAAATTTAGAACCCGTAGTTGCTTTCCAAAGCAAAGATTTGGTGGAATTTCACCGGTGAACTTATTATTAGTGAAATCCAGCTGCAATAAGCTGCTGTTGATTCCCAAACTTTGGGGTATGACTCCAAAAAAGTTATTATCATATAAAGAAATGTTCTTTAGAAGCTTCAGCTTAGTCATCTCGACAGGTAGTTCACCAGAAAGGCTGTTATTGTACACGAGGAAATACTCAAGACTTTGTAGTCTCCAAATGCTTATTGGAACCTCCCCACTCAAATTATTAGTAAACAATTCAAGGTCCTTCAACTGAGTCAGCTTTCCCAATTCAGCAGGAATCGCTCCCTCAAGCTGGTTTTTATATAAATTTAAGCGTGTCAAGGACTTGCAATTTGCAAGTTCATGGGGAATTTTCCCAGACAATCGGTTTTCAGAAAGGTCTAGAGCAACGAGCTTGTTTAGCAGGCCAAGGGAAGAGGGAATGCTGCCTGTTAAGTTGCTATGAACAATAGCTAAGATTGTTAAGCTAGTTGAATTTCCCAAATCTGATGGGAGGCCCCCACTGAAGCAATTGTATGAAAGGTCTAAAACACTCAAATTCTTGCTCTGATGGGAGGCCCCCACTGAAGCAATTGTATGAAAGGTCTAAAACACTCAAATTCTTGCAATTGCCAAAACCTAAAGGAATGCTACCTTGAAAACTATTATGAGCTAGAAATAAAAAAACAAGGCTTTTTAGATTAGTGAGAGTCTTTGGCAAAGAACCAACCAACTGGTTCTCACCCAAATACAGCCTTTGCAATTTACTACAATTCCCAATTGTCTCTGGAACAGTACCAGATAACTTATTGCCATTTAGCCATAGTTCTTGAACATGAGTCAAGTTACCCACACTAGTAGGGATTGAACCAGTGAAACTGTTATTATTCAAATACACGGATTCCAAACTCGAAATAAGAAACAATGATTCAGGTACCTTGCCAGACAGTGAATTAGAGTAGAAACCCAAGAAACGTAAATGTTGCAGGTAGTTAAAATTATTAGGTACTTGTCCAGTAAAGCCATTGGTGGACAAATCCAAGTACTCAAGTAAACTACAACTAGCTAACTGAAAGGGTGTTTGACCAGAGAAATTGTTATTACTCAAGTCCAAGGTTTGCAAAGTAGATAAATTTCCTATTTCTGGACCCAGTTGGCCATAAATTCCATAACCAGAAAGGTTCACAGTGAGTATAGTGAAAGAAGTAGGGTGACATTGTATGCCTGACCATGAACAAGGAGTAGAGTGTGAAGAATCCCAAGTTGAATGTATGGAAGAAGGCACATGAGTCCAGTGCCTTAAGAGTGACAATAGAGTAGACCCATCAGAGTTGAGAGCAAAAACAGCAGATAAAGACGACAGACATAGAAGCAAGAAATGGTTAAAAACGAGAGACATACCTTAACTGAGGACCATAGAAGCAAGAAATGGTTAAAAACGAGAGACATACCTTAACTGAGGACCTTTTAAGTTGGTTGGAATGGGGAGGAAGAAGAAAGAAGAAAGGCTGAAATGAGAGATGACAAACAGCAGTAAATAGTAATCAAGAATTGGTTGAGTGTTGAAGAAAATGAGAATTGTTTCATTAATATAGAATGGTAAGTGTGAAACCAGAATAGTTGTAACAAAATCAAGAAATTCCAACGATCGGTTCAAGAATTCGAGTTTCAGAGTTCCCACTTATTTTTTGGACTTTGACTTGAGAAAAGCGGTGGACTTGGGGGGACCACCTGTCCTCTTTACAAGATGCAGCTCTTTCCGTTTCCGTACCTGCGTGGTAATTATACCCCCCAAAGTATAATTACTATTTAGTCCCTCAAATTTGATGAATTATATTAATATCTTTATTCCATAATACTTGTCACATCTAAAATTTCAATCTCTTTAAAAAATATATTAAATTTGTCTAAATTATAATAAATTATTAAGCAAATTATTATTAAGCAAATTGATTTTATTACTTTTAATTTAATACTAATTGTTTAAGAAAATTATTAAATAAAATAATAATTATTAGTCATATACAAATTATAAATATGAAAAAAATAAATTTATTACTCATTGAAAATATTTTAGAACAAATTATTTTTCAAATATAACAAATATTATGAAATAGAGATAGTACTAAAAAATTTCAATTTTCAAAATTTAAATTATCTGATCTGTGTGTTATAATCTTTAACGTAAAAAATGCTTTTAAGAGATAAATTACCATGCAGTCTCTAAAACTTTATCAAATACATGGATAAGAACCATATTGGTTCGTCCATTTACTATACATATATTATAATATATATTATATATATATATATTATTTATATATTATATATTATATATTATATCGATTTAATATTATTCTTTATTATTATTATTATTGTTATATGACTAAAAAAAAAAAGCAAGATTTTGTCCGGGAATGACCTTTACTAGTATAATAGCAGCGATAATGCAATGGATTGTTTATTTTAAGAATTAGTTCATTTGACTCAAAATCTAACAAACTATGTATTACTCCATTGTTTATTAATTTTAATAAAGTCTTATTTATATTAATTTCAAACTAGTTCTTTTTTTTTTTTTTTAAAGGCAAGAAGCAAGTAAACTATATCATATATCATATATTATATATATAATTATGATGATAACTAATTTGTGATATTTTTAGTTATTAATTGAATTCTATTTTCTTGGAAAATTTATTTTTGCAGTCTCTGTAAAAAAAAAAAATTATTATTATTAGGGATTTTATAAATGGTATGGAATGTATAAGTTGAGTAATTAGGCTTACTACGGGCCTCGGGGGCCTTATGCTTACCTGGGCCCTAGTGCCGATCCGGCCCACGAAAATGGGTCGTGACAAAATTAGATCTTATTATTATATGTATGATAATACATCCAACGGTCAAGTTTGAAGCAGTCTGCTCCCACGCCAACCCAAGCCTTAGAATATGAAATATATATATAAGGAAATGAAAAGGATCGTCATTGTAAACTCTGATGATTCTCATACATATGTGACGATGGAGAGCCAGAAAGACACGAGGCATTGCAGTTGTAAAAAATGAAGGTGGCTAGGGATGGTCCTTTAATATGCGTGTCATCTCACGCGATAGAATAAATAGATACATGCAAATAAATACGTGTAACACTATCAAAAGAAATTCACTTAGTATGAAAAGAATTATCTAATTGATAGGAAGAATCTATATTAAATATATATTAGACTCTCAAATAGATTTTAATTAACAAGTCAATAGGATTTCTATAATCTTTATCCTCGCATATTTTATCTTGATTTCAATATATATATATTCTAAATTTACTCCAAACTCCAATTTTAAATTCTAATAGTTAACAAATGGTACGGTGAGCATAGAACACACATTTCACGACAATAATAATAAAAAAAATAAAAAAAGAGAATAAATCCTAGTAAAATGTCTTAATGGCGAACCCTCCCTTTTCTCCTACTACTGGCATTACCATAGAATCAAATTCTAAACATTCTACCCAATCCAACATTTGATTCCTCAACAGCATCGGCACCGCCACAACAATAATCCGCAACTCCTCCCCCCACCAAACGCTAACCCTAACCTTAGCCTAAATCCGAACCCAACTTTAGTATCTCCACCAATACATGTGTTTCCATCACACATGCCGTCGCCTTAAGTCGTCGAGGCATCTGTGCCTCCCATTGCTCAATCTTTCCATCCAATTCCTCAATTCTCTACGTTGCGAATTATCAAAACCCTACCGTTGGCGTGCAGCCGCCTGTAGTGAGTGCTCAACCAGTTATGGTTTCTGGTGCTCTTAGAGTAGTAGTAGCTCCACCTCCTATGATCCTTCCTATTGACTGCCTTAATCAGATCTCCCCAGCTCAGCTCCCAAATCCGGCCTTATAGACATTTTAACTCGCCTATGCCAAATGGAATTCAATGTTATCCATCTTCCATACCCAGCCTATGGTTACGCTCAAGGACCCCCACCGATGGGGACTCCTAGAGGCTTTTGGGTCTTGAATTTGAATCTGCTGAGGGGTTCTCCGTGCATTGCGGATTGAGAAGTAAATTTAATATTGACAGAGTAAATTTAATATTGACGGACAGGAACTTGTGGATCTTTGGGACTCGATGGCTTTAAATGTGCTTAATCAAGCCTCTGGTATGTTATCCTCATTTGTGAATTTCTTGCCGATTTTGCTATTCTTTGATAATTATTTTCAGAGGGTATAGGAGGTGTTATCATCAACCTTATGCATTTTCCATGTTTTTCTCACTGTCACTGATCGGTCAATAAATAAGAGGCTTAAAGGTAACATAGCAAAATGAGAAATGAAAACTAAAAATTGGTTGCATACCTGCCTAATTAGGACATTATTGCTAGAAATAACAAATAATGCACTTACAACTTAGAGAGGATGCTTTCCTTCATGTCTTCAGTAGGTGAGTAGTTCTAATCAGTGCTTTCCTAGCACAGGGCAAAAATAAATTTCTATATGGTGCATAAAGCAGCTTGCAAAACTTTATATCACAATCTTGGTTTTTTGATTTTTTGTATCTCGGAACATTAATTGGCTGGCAATTCTTACTTTATGGCTTATGCTGCCTGCGAGTGTTCCACCTACTCAACGTGGTTGTTTATGAGCTTTTTCGTTATTGTTTAAATAGTTTTTTCTAATCTTAGTTCATTGCAAACAAGTCATTGGTTGTTGGATTTATTTTGGAATCCATTTTACTAAGTGGTCAAAATCAACTAGAAATATGTTATTGTTCAGTCCTCAAATATTGTTTGTGTGATTTTCCCTCTTAAATCCACTTCAAAATTTTATTACCCTCGTTTTGAAGAAAATGACTGATAAAAGAACTTGATCTAATCTCCTTTGTCCTGAACATTAATCATCGTTCATTGCCTTTGGTGACAAATATGACAACCGGGAAGAAGAACAACTAACCGTTGATCATCGTTCATTGCCTTTGGTGACAAATATGACAACCGGGAAGAAGAACAACTAACCGTTGAACTCCATCCCAAGATGGGAAACAAATGTTTACCCATTACTGCACATGACTACTTCTATGATAGCCATATATGGACCCAATTAAATGGGTAGATGGTTACGTTAAATAAAAAATTGAGGTATTTATATGATTTATGAATATTTCAATTTCACTTATTTGGATCTCAAATTGTTTTTGAACTTCTTGCTACTGGTTCATCTACTAATTCATCTACTAATTCATCATATTCTTATGAGTTCATCATTATATGTCTGTCTCATTAAACCGTCGGTTCGAGGTGTTTAAAATTTTGAAGCGGAACTGACCCTTAAACCTTCGGCACGGTTCCGATGAACCGATGGTTCGAATTACGGTTTCGATTTGGTTCTAGTATTACACAATTTTTTAAAAAAAATAATAAAATTTTGATTCTCAATTCATAAATAAATAATAATTTTAAAATGTTTAGATTTTATTAACTAACTAAATTATTATAAAATTTTAAAAGAAAAACATAAATTTTTAAAAAGAAAAAAACTTCTATTACTTAGAACTGAAAAACTTCTATTAACTTAGAACTATTATTACATTAAATTTACAAATTTTGCTAATTCACTAATATAGAAAATTATAATTTTTTTATTTTGGGATTGAATTAAATTAAAATTTAAAAATTTTAATTTAATTGCCTACGTATCTTCTTGGGAATTAGAGTAAATTAAAGCTCATGTAGTTCTTTTTTTTTTATTATTATTACAATGGAAAATAACCTCCCAATTATTATAATTAATTTTAGTCATCGGTGCTACTCGTCCTCGTTAATGAGTCGGAATTATCGTCATCGCTTGAATTTTATTGGTCTTGAGTTCTCAACGCGCCGCTCTAGTCCAATCGTCAATACATTCTTGCATTTTAACATTATTTGGCGATAATTTTGACCGTGTTGGATCTAAAATTTGTCCATCTGCACTAAAAGCTTATTCCACTGCAACAGTAGAAATTGGACAAGCAAGAATATCTTTTGCAATTAAAGCTAAGACTGAAAAGCGATTTGCATGTTTTTTTTCATTAACCTAAAATATCAAATTTTGTTGGGTCTTCATCCGCATCATCACCTAAATACTCAAAATCTGTGCTAATATATGTCTCAATTTCTATGTATGAATGTGGACCCTCCCTTGGTTTTTTTGAAACATTTTGCATGAAAGTAAATTATATAAAATGAAATTTAGTGGATTGAGTAGTTTGTGGATATGATACTTAGAAATGGGAGATACTAATTTAGAATACTCATCATACAATTGACGGACATACCTTAAAATATTATTAGTAAGAGAAAAATAATCTACTTCAATATTATAAGATCCATAATAAAGATGAAAAAATTATTGTAATGCAATTAACTTAAATCTAGGACAAAGGAAAAATGCAATTGAATTTAAATCAGGAATTTCAGTATAATATTTTAACCGTTTCGTTTTCATCATGAATATACATTCTTGTAAATCATCATCATTTTCATTTTCAATTATGGCATTACTTATGGCCAAACAATGAAATGGAAATAAATGGGAAGTAGGATAATAAACACCATTAAAAATTCTTGAGAACCAAACAATGAAATGGAAATAAATCGGAAGTAGGATAAAAACACCCATTAAAACAATTCTTCAATCAATTTTTCAAAAACTTTGCAAAATACTCTAATATCTTTTTTATTGGAATAGTTCCAAATGGTTGGATAAATTGAAAATGCTGGATGCATGCAATCTGCATAAATGAAAAAAGAATATATTTATTATTCATTAAAACTTCATTTAACATTTATAAGGCTTGCAACTTCCACCATGTGGAATATCTCTTTTTAAAAAATTTTTTATATTTTTTTTCCATTAAAGTTGGACAACAATTTTTAAATTCTTTCTAACATTATCCATGTGTCCAATAAAATTGATTTTACGGCATTTTTTTATTTGGACGTTAAATATATTTAATTGTTGTTAATTGCCATATTTTGGAACACATAAATTTAAATGTGACAAGCATAATTTCTTAAGTGTGAAAAAAATTGTCCACCAAATTTGGAGTTGACAAGAGTTTTTACATCATTTATTTTTAATTCATTTATTGATGTCGTATTTGTACTAGAATTATCAAAATCAATTGTAAAAATTTTTTTAGTCAAACCATATTCTTCTAAAATAATATTTAACATCGTAAAAATATTATGGGCGGTGTGAGAGTCATCAAAAACCTTAAGTGCAATAATTCTTTTTTGAATTTTTCATTCATTGTCAATCCAATGGGAAGTAACACCCATATAAGAATGATTTTGCCATGCATTATACTAGATATCACAACAAATAGCAATTTTACCATCAAAATTTGCAAATACATTTTTTTAAATTTCTTTTTTTCAAATAAGTAGATAAGATAGTCCTTTTAAGTGTATTTCTAGTATTTCTATATATCTTTTTTTGCTAAAAGATTTAATGCTTTTTTACAAATAGTTACAATAGTTATTAAATCCAATTTTTTTATCAAATGAAAAAGATAATCGTTCCAGACAAACCATTTTAGCCATTTCAATTTTATTAGTTTCATCACTATGTTTAAATAGAGGAGTGTTAGGATCACTATACCTTTACGGGGATAATTGAGTTTGAGTTACATCCATTCCTACCTCACTTGGATAATGTGATTTTAAATGCCTATTCAGAGTGCCATAGCCTCCTCGAAGCTTGAATGCATATTCTTTTTTGCAATAATTACATAGAACCGCATTGATTTCTCCGTTATTTTGAACAATTTTTGCAAAGTGCTTATTGAAAATATCTGATTTTGGTGGTTTACCCATTGAAATATTAAGAGATGTTGCTTCTTGTGGTGGATGATGGTGGATGACGACGAATATAATGTTCCTCAACTAGAGTTTGATATTAAACTTCATCATTAAATTGTGGTGAAAAATCAATCAATGGATCATTTGAATCAATTTCTTCCACCCTTTGAGCAACTCCCTTTCCCTTGGAGTTTTGTGAATTGTGTGCCATGTTTTTAAATGGAATTATGGAAAAAAAAATGATTAAATGAAATATGAAATTAATGAAATGAGTTAGAAATTATTAATTTCAAATACTAAGAAAATTATTAAAAAAATCAAATGAAGTAAATTTATGAATGGGAAAATTGAGATTAGAAGGAATTTAGAATTGGATGTATGAAAATGAGATTAGAAGGAATTTAGAATTGGATGTATGAAAATAAAAAATAAACAATAGATAATTCCAATATTACACATTTGAAAGAATAAAAACGATAATTTTGGGGTCAATTATTAGAATTTAAGGGTAAAATTATTAGATGAATGGCATACAATTATTAAAATTTGAAACATCATTTGCTTTGAAAAAGAGAGATGAGATAGACAAAAGTCCTTTCTTTGTTAATTAGAGTTTTTAAATTCGAACACTAGATATGAAATCCCTTTAAATATTTAGAAGAGAGCATTTCACCTTTATCGAGCATGAATCCTAATTAATCAAACTAGTAAATTTTTGATATTGAATAGTTAAAACTAAAAGAATGAAACATTAGTTTGATAGACAGAACTCTTTTCTTCTTCAATCTGATCATTTTTAAGATTCTGGAAGAAAAAACTCACTGGAAATTCTAACATAGATAACTATATCACTCATATGATTCGAGTAAAAAGAACATGAAGTCCACGTACGTTTTTCGAAACCACATGTTTTATATAAGCCATTTACATGCATGAGTTAGCATTTCATATCAACAATTTAAAAGAATCTCATTAAACTTGGTCAAATTGAAAAAGAAAAAGAAAAAGAAAAAGAAAAGGAGAGAGAATTAATAATGCATCTGCAAAAAAAAAAAAAAAAAAAAAAAAAAAAAAAAAAAAAAAAATTTATCAAATTATATATAGAAAATCATTTTAAAAATCTGAGCGTTAAAGTTAAAATATATTAGAAAAAAAAAAAATCCAGAGTGATAGATTTTCTTTGAAGTGATGGGTTTGGTAAAGAGATAAGTTTTATTTTGTTTTGGTAGAGACTGAAAATAACCTGTAAAAATCTGAGGGACAAGTCATATTCAGAATTGTATGAAGGAGGTCCATGAAGGACATGGTTAGGTGGATGAGTTACTTGGGTATCCAATTAATTCAAATTAAGTCAATTTGTAAAAATTAAGTCAAATCATGTGTATTTTTTTTCACCATTTTTTATAAATTATGTACCATTGTGTACTTCTCTTCACCATAAATCAAATCAACTACAATCAAATCGAGCGATATGAATTTTTTTATAAAAAATTTTAAGCTACAACACTACAATCTCAAATCAAGTGATATAAATTTTTTTATAAAAAATTTTAAGCTGCAAATAATTTTGTATGGGCATCCGGTTCGAACTAGACTGGAACCGTCGATTCAAATTCATTTTTTAACATGCACATGAACCTTAATCGGCCCCTTGAACTACCGATTCCAATTCAAAATTTTGGACCATCGATTCTGGTTCATCTACAGTATGGTTCGATTCTAGTTCAGCTTGCCTATGCTTTAATTTCCTTTTCCTCTGCCTATGATTTAATTTCCTTTTCCTCTTTCTTTTGGGGTTGTAAAGAAAAAGCAACAGATTGTATATGTTTCTAGGCTTTCTTGTCTCTTGGTACTTTCTGTATCTTTTCTCTACATTTTTTCTTTTTGGGATTTAAGATTTTTCTAATTTTGCTATGTATTTGTATCTTTTTTGTGTTAGCTGAAACTGGTATTTGATCTGACTAAATGTCAGTTTGTATAGTATTGGAATTCTTCATGTCAAGCTAAAGAAAACAAGTTAAGATTCCTCACTTATCACGAGGTTCATGGGTTTTTTATTTTTTATTTATTTATTTTTTGGTCATTTTCAAAGCTGTTTACTCTTTTAGCTTGTATTAATAAAAAATAATTGACCTTTAAGAAAATCTTTGCCTGCACTGTAGTTTTTTTTTCTTTTTTAAAATTTTTAGCCTCTTATAAAGATAATTTGGAAAGATTTTCCGTCTCATAGACAGAAGGATATTAGTTTATGGGCCAAAAGAAAAAAAAAATCTCGAGTTTGTTCTGGGTAAGCAAAGAGCATTTGATCTATTTCCAAAAATTCTAACTTTCAATCAAAACCTTTTCAGAATATAAGTGGGTCATGTTGCATGAGTTCCCTTGCATCCTTCTGTTCTATCCCAATCCAAATTCTTTACTGAGTCTTGAACTAAAATGGTATGGCAGCATTTCTATATTATGCATAATTTTTCCTTTTTATTTTAAGTTTGTGTCATAGTGGAGCTTATATATTCTTTTTATAGCCATGCTTGGATTTTGCTTGACTTGCTCTTTTTCCCCTAATGGATGCTTAGAGAAGAAACATGTTTGAATTGACTTCAAACAAGTCTGACCTTTGTCCTGTAGCGAATAACGACCAAGGAGTTGTTAGAATAGGCAAAAATAATGCTTATAGTGGAACCAAACCATGCCTTTTCACACTATAGCAGGGTACTATTGGAATTGATAAAAGGCAGCACCCATTAGAGGAACCAAACCATGCCTTTTCACACTATAGTGAAAATACAACTTGTTTGGCTAAACCCCTAAGAATGCTCCTGCATTTGAAATTGAATTCTATGTATAAATAGCTTCCCTGGCTTTGCTTTTTTGGTGAATAATTATTTCATTTTATATTTATGTTGGTTAATTAAATGCGTTAAATGGTTGGTAAACCGCACATGGCTGGTTGTGCTTATGCACTAACATAGTTAAGAAGTTGTACTTTTATCCTTCAATTTTTAAAGAAAAAATGCACTTAAAAAAAGAAAAAAAAAAAAAAAGGTTTTAACATGGGAATTACATTAGTTTTTTTCAAATTTCAACTTAAGCAATGGTATTAATGCTTCACTAAGCTAGCTTAGAATGGCGGAAGAGTATATACACATTAGTTGTGTGTTTTTAATGAATTTCTTCAAATTTCACTAAGCATGGGTATTATGCTTTCCTAAGCAACCTAGAATGGAAGAGTATACCATTGTTGGTGTTTTAATGAATTGAAAATTACAAAAGATTATAGAATTAATTTGATATCTCAAAAAAAAAAAAAATGTAGTTTTACAACATGCAATATTGCTTTGTAACATTACATTACAATTTCATTATTATTTAGCTGAGTATATCATTGCTTTTAGTATCGAGCTACACGTTTTATCTTCTCTCTGTGGATGAAAGGATGGTAAGTTACCACTGATTGCCAATGAAAATTTAAATTGAAATTATAAGACAATGATATTTATTTATTTTCTCCATTTCATTTAATACAGAGCAATTTTATTAATTAGTTTGTTGTCTAGAATTTTTATTCTCTATATCATGATAAAAGCGCAGGTAGCACAACCAAATGGAGATCGACAAATTCAGACTTAAGCAGTTTTCCAATTATAAAGTTCGGACTCAAGCAGTCCATAAACAGTCTCATCAGTTCGGACATAACCAATTCTCCGGTTCAGCCTTAAGCTGTCCATAAACAGTCCATCAGTTCGGACATAAATAGTCCATCTGCTCGGACTTAAGCAGTCCAACAGCTCATATTTAAGCAATTCACCCATTCAAATTTAAACATTTGTTGGAAATAAAATGACCAATATTTTTCGGGGATGATAATATACATAAAAGAACAATATATAAATATATATATTATACTCTTAAACAAACTTTAACTAACAAGTCATATAGGATTCCTGTGATGCTTATCGTAATATAATTTATCTTGACTCCAATATATATACCTAAATTTACTCCAAGTGAGAAAAAATTTTCAAATACTCCCAATTCTAAATTTTGATAACTAACAATAAGTATACGGGCCAGAAAAAGTTCTAAACGAAAATAGTAAAAGAATACACAAATAAGAAAAAATACTGTCACTTGTGTTGAAATAAAATGTCATATCAGGTAATTTTGCATTTCTGTAATGACTAATTATTTATATTTAGTAAGATAAATGGTCAATTGCGAATCATGAATCTAAAAAAAAAAAAAAAAAGAAATCTAAAAAAAAAAAAAAAATAAAGTATATCGTGGCATGGTGAAAGCAAAAAATATCATGTTTTACAGCACTTTCTCTTAAGCCTTCCGTGTAAGACACACAAAGCCTAAAAAAAGAAAAGAAGCAGTGGCCAGCGGCCATAACTCGTGAATAAAGATCACTAAATATATTCTCCAGGATCTCAATATAAAACCAGTGAATATTGAATCTAATAGAATTAGATAGACACAAAACCGAAAAAAAAATCAAATTTTGAAATCAATAATATATATATATATAATATATATACTATATATATAAGGCGTAAATATATAAGGCGTAGTGTTATATAAAAACTACAAGAATGGCTAGAGGTGGAGTGTATAATTTAAACAATTCGAATCGTGTTTAGCATAGATAATTATAAGTATATGTAGACAATTCAACAATTTAAATAATTCAATATAGATAATTCATCGCAAAATAATAATTAAAATATTTAAGTCATCCAATCACGGCATAGAAAATTAAAGAAAAATGTAAAAATTTATGAAAGAAGAAAAATAGAATGCTTGAGCTTTCTCCTTATTTCAGATTATATTTATATATATTATAAAGTCAATTAGGAGGTCTCCATGGGTAGAGAATTATTTTATTTCTCTACAAAAGTAGAAGCCCATAAAAATATTTATTTAATTTTAGAAGTTTTTTCTTTATTGTTCTAAAGTTATATTTTCAACCCCAAATTAAAATTCTTAAGATTCAATCTATTAGTAAAAACAAATTCATCTTGTGGCACTCATATTATTCAGGTGAGTTTAGTACTTGTAGATTCTGTTTTTTTTTATATATATAAATTTCATGGCAAAACAATTCTGATTTTACGTATGTTTTGTACATAATATATATTTACGTATGTTTTGTAGCATAATATATATATATAATTATATATATATACTATATATATTGGGCTTTCTTTAGATGCCTCAATATATAAAAATTAACCTCTGTTATATATTGGGCTTTCTTTAGATGCTCAATATATAAATTAACCTCTGTACTTTTATGAAAAATCTTGTAACATTCTCAATTTTTATTTTGAGTCATTTAATATTTTAATTTATAAAATTACAGAACATTTTAATTCGACTAATTGAACACCTCAATGTGTAAAATTACATCAATTAAACACTTTTGAATAGTTGAGTGAAAATTATTATTAAAACTTACACTAACTATATATAAAATTAATATTTTACATATAAAATTAAAAAATTCTAAAAAAATTATTGTTGCTAGTACGACGATGTATGAGATTATTAAAAAAGGTGAAGTCTAAAGTTTCACGACGTGGATTTAAAATTTAAGAGGCCATAAGAATTTTTTATCAAATTGTAATAGGTTAAATATATTCAGGCCTAATGGTTGAGACATAATAAAATTGGAAGTAACAAATGGAAGCTTGTACATTTTTCTAATGTTGCAAGAAATTCAATGTTGGGTTCAGACTTCGTGCTGCTTTTTCCGCTTGACTTGAGAAAGGCTGTGGAATAGGAGTTGGTACTTGGAAATTACTCTTTTCTTCCTTTTTAGGTCTTTCATTTCCAGTCAATGGTAGACATTTTTTTGTTTTAGGTTGTTGACTATCATTTTAAAATTATCTTTTCAAAAATTTTTAGAATTATTAGTGTTGGTTCTTTCCGGGAAAAAAGCAACGAATTCACTGGTTGACATTGGAAAATTAATTGCAGATATGCCAAGTATCTGAAGCAAACCAATTAAAAATAAAGTGCGTTTGATTTGACTTCTAGAATGTGGGTTTAGATTCACTATATACATTTTATCGACTATATAATTAAAATAAATTTGATAAATGAAATTGTAAAGAAAGCTTTGATTTGCTTGGAAAGTAAAAGAAATTTATATTGAAAAGAGAGTTTGATTGTTTGTATTGAAAAAAGAGCTTGTGATTACCTAAAAATAAATAGACAATGCTTGAAAAAGAAAATAAAAACAACCGCAATCGGTCTTTTTTTATCTCCCACCTTTGTACGTGAACAACACTTAATGAGTGCTCTTTTTTTTTCTCAATCACAATTCACTTCGTTATGCCTTTCTTTTTAATTAATTAATTAATTACATAAAATAATATTAGTTGGGACATTATCAATCATACATCAAGTAAACCCAAATCCAAAACACAAAGCCTAAACCTCGAAAATCACAAAATAGATTCAACAATTACCATAATATTAAATTGGTCTATGCTTAATATGTTAGCTCATTTTGAAAATCTAAATCCATTTATAAATTAAAATCTAAAAAACAAAAATATAATCCCACAATACCTCTCTTTGCACACTCCTAAAACTAAGGAATTTTAATTATACCCAATGAATAAAAACAAAAATTCAAATTTAATTGTGGGCCAAAATACATAAATTGTCTTCTGAACTTTCACCAAAAAGTCTTATAACCTCCTGTATTTTTAAAGTGATCTTGTGCTGCCCTAAATTCTATATTTTATAATCTATACACACCTGGACACGCCAAAAAATAGAAACAAAAAAACACACGCGATGGAGTGAGTTAGGTAGCCTAATAGCATAATACGTGGCATTTCATAATAGCCTAATAGCATAATACGTGGCATTTCATAAGCCATAATTAAGGAGATCGTGTTAATTAAGTTAATTAAGTATATAATTTAAGAATAACAAAGTTAATTTTTATGAAAATTAAAAAAAAAATAAAAGGATATCAGAGATAAGATCTTATGTATTCAATATTTATATGTGTTAGGTAAATAATTTCTTAAGAAAACAATACAGATTTTTGGTGTCAAAATTTTAATTTATTTAATAAAAAGTAATCTCAAATTTTAATTTATTTAATTTACTAAAGAAAAATGGCAAAAACAAAATAATAATAATAATTGATTGTTGTTGAAAAGATGAATTCGAACTAGGAGTGCTAAAAATAGAGGCAGTTCCTCTCTTGCCGCTAAAAGCCAAATTTTCTTAAAATTTTCATTTTTTTATTCAAATCGCCATTAATTATCCCTGTGAAACTCAATTTCTTTTCTTTCTCTCTTTGAACTAACGATAAATCAGCAGCTAATGACTCATGAACCTGCAATATATTCATATAAAAATACCCTAAATTATTCGATTTGTTGCAAAAAAACACTCCAAATTGATCTTTGTACCAAGAACATCCTGATTTTGAAACATGAATATATTAGCACCCAAATCAATATTAAATTTAAGGTTGTGAATAAAAAATTAATATAATGGGAACCATGTCAAAACCTTAGGTTAAGTTAACCCAAGATTCCAAAAAACGGCACCGTGTTAAACCCTAAATTAACCCAACATTTTTTCTTTCCCTCCCTTCTTCTTGC
Organism: Jatropha curcas; assembly: GCF_014843425.1. The sequence goes on along the minus strand of NW_023591401.1, from coordinate 59,083 downwards.
TCCATCTTCTCTACTATACATAGCTTTATCTTTCTTTCCCCTTAGCTCTTAGCAGATTTTGTGTATATCAATGGAGTGCTCAATAAAATTAAGGTTTCTTGGAATAGATAAAATGTAGAGCAAATCTTTGACGTTAAAAAATGAAAAACACTAGAAATCAAATTGAAACATTGGAAGGTGATTGCTACTGTGTGTTCTTGAATTGAGTTTAAGAAGGTGATTGCTTGAATATACAAATTAGCTTAAATATTTAAACATTAGTATAAAAAATAAATTTTTATGCAAATAAATATGTCTTATAAATATTTTATAATTTTATTTATGTAAGATTTAATCATAAATTATTTAATTTAGCAAAACTGTTTTTAATCAATAAATTATTTTAATTTAGCAAAACTGTTTTATGTAAAAAGTTTACTTATGTGCAAAGTCAATTAGGAAATCTCTTTTTTCTATTTTTTTTTTTTTTTTTTTTTTTTTTTTTTTGAGGAAAATTAGGAGTTCTCTATTGATGGAGAATTATTTATTTCTCTATTTTTTTATCAATAGTTATACCAGTCATATATAAAATCACTATTTTACTTATAAAATTTAAAAATCTTAAAATCATTGTTACTAGCCCGACAACGTGTGATATTATTGTAAAAAGAGAAGTTTAAGGTTTCACGAGGTGGATTTTCAAATTTCAGGAGGCACCACAATTTTTTTTTCTTTTTTCCAAATTTGGGAGAGCGAATGTGTTGGGCCTCTCTCAACAGGATAACTTTATAGTAACAATAAGGTTATACATCTACGGAGTTAAATATTTTCTCCCTCCGTTAGAGAATTATAGAAGGCAATTGCCCCTTGATGCTGCATAGATGTTTCTGCTTATTGGGCACTGCATGGGGATCAAGTGATGGGGCTAGTTACGGAGAATTGCGTTATACAATATGTATATAGTGGACCCAGAACTAGTGTGAGAACGAGTCGTAATAATTCAAATATATATTGCAATTTGTATGTGCAGTTTAAGCTTTAGGGTAATTAAGTGGAAGCAAATTATATGAGAAGATGACCAATTGTCCTTGAAGGATTCTACATTATTATCCTCCTTATTTCAAATTCTACATTCATGTGCTTTCTTCAATATGCTTACCAGACATTAAATGGATTGCATTTACAAAACCTGATTCGTTTTCCACTTTTAATGCAGTGTATTGCCAGAGGATGACTGGTTTAATGAGATTTGTCAAGAAGCATTGGAAAGATTAAGTGGAAAACCAAAAGCTAGATTAAGTGGAAAACCAAAAGCTGTTGATGGGGACCGTGAACTCAACAGCCCAACAGCCTCTGTTTCTGCACAATCCATTTCATCTGTCAGATCTCATGGGAGTTCCTAAGACAAAGTTCTAAACCCTTGTTTATATTTGGCTCGTTGAATATATTCCTTGAAGGATTTGTAAGCACTAAGCAGATTAGCATATGGTTTGATCTCATTTTTTTCATCTTCTCAATTTTTGTGAAGTTTGTGAAGTCTGGGATCTCTTCATGGTTGAGTTCAGTTTGAGCTGTAAATGCTGAATATTTTATTCGATCCTGAAATTTTTCGAATTTATGTATCTATTCTTTGACTAAGCTATTCTTTCCAAAGTTCATGCACCTGATACCTGATTTTTAGTTGAAACTGTGGTTCTATTTTCATTTTACATTCTACATTAGTCCCTAACCTAATTTGAAAAAGCTAACAAAATAGGAAAATTATTTGCAGTAACTATTATATATTGAATGTTAAATGTTAATTATATTTAATAATTTTTTATCAAATTAAGATAATAATGTTAGGAGGCATACCGGCAAATAAACTTACGAAAATAATTACGACAGCGGAAAATAGAAATAGAGGACACACAGAAATTTAGTGGTTCACCCTCAAGAACTGTTTTAAGGCTAACGTCCACAGGGAACCTTTACTCCGAAATATATATCTTCCACTATTAAAAATAGTAGGCCTTAACAAAGAGAGTAATACATAGTGGCAACTCACAAGTTTTCCCAAAAAGACCTCAAATAATTTTTCACTATTTTTTCTAACTTTATTTTAAAGAACCCTTTCTTAAACTGAACTCTCTAATTCTTCTCTCAGCATTTTGTTGGTACCGTCTAAACTGAGAAACATCCTCTCCTTTATAGAAGGGAATGAGAGAAGTCCGTGTTCATTTATTTCGTAGTTGGTTGCCGACCTTTGAATAAGTTCCTTTGAATAGTTGGCAACCAACCTTTTGCTTTTTCAAACGGCACGTTTTTATTATTTTTTTTTTCTTTTCAAATTGTGTGGGTCCCACTTGAGTGGGCACACCACCACCAACAAATTATTATAGAAAGTCTAATATTATTTTTACTTATAATAAAATCAATTATCTATCAGTTAAAAATACTTGAATAGAAGAAAGTTTTGCGTTTTGTAATTGCTTAACATCATCTATAACTGAGGGTCTTTTCCTTGGTTCCCTTTCAGTACATGTCAAGACCCACAAAAACACATCTGTAACTTCACTGGACAAATACCTCAAAATTTTAATTATACCCAACACTGAAGGAAATCCAACTACTCAAGTAATCTACAGCTACCTAATCGAAAAGTGGTTTAAGGTTTGCAAAGCAGATACAACAACATTTTAAGTCGCTACTTTTTATAGTATTCGGTAACATAACGTTTGAAATAAAGCATTTGGATTAATTTTTATAGATTAAGGTAGCGTTTTGTGAAAAGTTAACTCATGTAACATTTAACTCATAACATTTTATGAAAAGTTACTCAAACAGCTCGTTTAGCTTTCGTTTTATGAAAAGCTACTTAAATTGCTAAACGCTACTAAAATAACTAACAGCTACTAAAACAGTTAATTTTGCCGAACAGACCCAAGTTTCTAATTTCTAGATTTAATTGGCAATAGTTTGCATAATAGACATTAATATTGCACTGTGTTGTCAGAAGATAGAAGATGTCTGACTTAATGAGATTTGTCAGGAAGCATTGGAAAGATTAAGGTTCTGTTTATATGAGTTAACTTTTTATAAAATATTACTTTAACCTATAAAAGCTAGTTCAAACGTTATGTTACGAAACACTATAACGTTTTGATTAGTCGCTAAAAACTACTTAAAAAGTTATTGCCGAACAAAGTTTAAGTAGAAAAAAAAAAAAAAGCTGTTGACGGGGATCACGAGTTTAACAGCCCAACAGTCTCTGTTCCTTCGCAACCCATTTCACTTTTCCAAGTGCAATGCTGATTTTCAGTTAAGACGTGGTTCTAATTTTTCATTTGAAATTGTACATTAATCCTAACTTGCTTGATTAAATAAAGTGCATTGATTTTCCAATAAATTTCTCATTTTCTGAATCTAATTGAAAAAATAACAAAATTAGATCGTAATTTTCCAATAACAAAATTATGAATCTAATTGAAAAAATAACAAAATTAGGTCGTAATTTTCTAATGTTCATTATTATATTTTAGTTATCAACAAGAGCAACTATTGTAGAATTGAAAGCCTGGTATTAGTATGATATTATTAAAACAGAAAGGAAATACAAGCAATTATGACTGATCTGCTAACTAATTCCTTGTGCTCAAATACACATCTCTGCATCTTGAATAGAACAAATGTGCAATGACCCATTTTGGGCTTTTGCTCCTTGTAATTGCTTGACAACATCTCTCATTGAAGGTCTTCTTCTTGGTTCAATTTCAGTACATCTCAAGGCCAACAAATACACATCAGTTACTTGTTCCACTATATCTGAATCATAGAATTCCTCCGCAAGGCCTGAATCTGCAATCCTTCTGATACGCAAGGCCTGATATCTGAATCCTTCTGATATATTCTGTATCTCTCATACACACCTACTCCATTCCACAAAATCTGTTTGCTCCCGGAATAGATGGATCAAAAGGCCTTTCTTTTTGTTATTAGTTCAAGCTAAACAATTGCCATAGCCTATAAACTTCTGATCCTTACTCTTCGTGTCTATAAAATGCTGTGTCTGTCAAAATCACACAAATAGTGAGTACCCAATGAAGCAGCGTCCTAGCGAGATTCTAGGAGAATGTTCAGAAAGAAGTTACCTGGTCAATGCTACTGGTGTGACTATAACAGCTGGAGGGTTGCCGATGCAGAGATTGATCAGAAGCTTAGCACTACAAAATCTGAGATATTGAGGCTCCATATCAGGAGTCAAGGAGAATGTTTTCTGGTTGACATCTCGTGCAAACTGGAGATCGCAATCAATCATGTAGATATGCCAATGCATGGGCAGTTCCATTGGCTATTCGAACGCACATTCTTCGAGAAGTTTGATGTGAGCATTTTTCCATGCAAATATCATGCAGGCCTCCTTTTCCATTTTGTCTGATAGAGAATCAACCCATAATGCTGTTTCTAACCGAAAACCCCAACTATGATCAGATTCCCGGTTCCTGATTTTCCTATGTTGATATTTTCTAACCATACTTTTTGTTTCCTCCGTTATACTAAAGCAATTTTCTTTCGCGCAAAAACTCTTTGTCCTTGGCTAATGAAGCTTTATACAGTTCCATGGGCTCACCTTCCCATAATGTAGTCGTCATTAGATTCTCAGTTGCTTCATCACTTTGGCTGAATATGGTGAATCTGGCCTCGTCTTTTGCAGCAAAACTCGCGTCCTGCTTATGCTTTATGCAGGACAAATGTACATGCCAAATCCGAAGAAGAAAAAGGCAGAAGCCCACACCGCAAGCCTATCATTGCATTTCAACTTTAGAAGGCCTTTTTTTATTGCTTATCGACTTGCACATGATCTCGAAATTCTCCCCAATCTGCCATCCATGTGAAGCGCCTGACGGCGCACATTGACACAATAGGCCAGTAATTTGCCCACAAAATGATGAGGGAGAGTGAGTAAGCAAGGCCTCAAGGTGTCTGGTTATTGGACTCTGTGAAGAGATTGTATGAGAACATTTACTATAGGGATCATTGTTGGATGTCACTAGAATTCAAGTGTTCGGCAAGATTGTGTTGTTAGATATATCGAGTTGTTCTACTTGATTAAATCTCCCAGCTCTGAAGGTATGCACCAGTCAATCCATTACTAACTGAGATTAATGCTATAATTGTAAACTTTTTCAATGATCCAATGAGAAGGTAATTTTCAACTCCATAAATTTCACCCATTTGTTAAGTTCTGTAGAGCTTGCCAGTTCTGAACAGAAAATGCGGAATGCCGCGGTAAACTGATTCTCCCTCAGAATTAAAGTGGATAATTGGTCCAATCCTCAGACTCGGGGAATTGGAGCCATGTCAAATGCCCACATCAAACTTGTATAATTTGTGACAATGTGATAACTGAGATGGTAAAGAACCAAAAAGTTGGTTATATGAAAGATTTACCTCCTCAAGCTTTACAAGATTGCCAAGCTCAGGTGGTACAAGCCCTGTCAACTTGTTCCTGGAGAAGTCAATAGAAGTAAGACCAGAACAGTTGCCCAGGCTTGGAGAAATTGAGCCTGATATGATATTGTTACTGATGTCTATGTGAGAAAGGCTTGGATTTTCTGCAAATTCAGGAAGGGTCCCGGAAATGTTATTATTTTTAAGGATCAATCTCCAGAGTGACGAACAGCTTCCAACATCAGAAGGAATGCTGCCTTGAAGTTGATTATGACCCAAATTTAGAACCCGTAGTTGCTTTCCAAAGCAAAGATTTGGTGGAATTTCACCGGTGAACTTATTATTAGTGAAATCCAGCTGCAATAAGCTGCTGTTGATTCCCAAACTTTGGGGTATGACTCCAAAAAAGTTATTATCATATAAAGAAATGTTCTTTAGAAGCTTCAGCTTAGTCATCTCGACAGGTAGTTCACCAGAAAGGCTGTTATTGTACACGAGGAAATACTCAAGACTTTGTAGTCTCCAAATGCTTATTGGAACCTCCCCACTCAAATTATTAGTAAACAATTCAAGGTCCTTCAACTGAGTCAGCTTTCCCAATTCAGCAGGAATCGCTCCCTCAAGCTGGTTTTTATATAAATTTAAGCGTGTCAAGGACTTGCAATTTGCAAGTTCATGGGGAATTTTCCCAGACAATCGGTTTTCAGAAAGGTCTAGAGCAACGAGCTTGTTTAGCAGGCCAAGGGAAGAGGGAATGCTGCCTGTTAAGTTGCTATGAACAATAGCTAAGATTGTTAAGCTAGTTGAATTTCCCAAATCTGATGGGAGGCCCCCACTGAAGCAATTGTATGAAAGGTCTAAAACACTCAAATTCTTGCCCAAAACCTAAAGGAATGCTACCTTGAAAACTATTATGAGCTAGAAATAAAAAAACAAGGCTTTTTAGATTAGTGAGAGTCTTTGGCAAAGAACCAACCAACTGGTTCTCACCCAAATACAGCCTTTGCAATTTACTACAATTCCCAATTGTCTCTGGAACAGTACCAGATAACTTATTGCCATTTAGCCATAGTTCTTGAACATGAGTCAAGTTACCCACACTAGTAGGGATTGAACCAGTGAAACTGTTATTATTCAAATACACGGATTCCAAACTCGAAATAAGAAACAATGATTCAGGTACCTTGCCAGACAGTGAATTAGAGTAGAAACCCAAGAAACGTAAATGTTGCAGGTAGTTAAAATTATTAGGTACTTGTCCAGTAAAGCCATTGGTGGACAAATCCAAGTACTCAAGTAAACTACAACTAGCTAACTGAAAGGGTGTTTGACCAGAGAAATTGTTATTACTCAAGTCCAAGGTTTGCAAAGTAGATAAATTTCCTATTTCTGGACCCAGTTGGCCATAAATTCCATAACCAGAAAGGTTCACAGTGAGTATAGTGAAAGAAGTAGGGTGACATTGTATGCCTGACCATGAACAAGGAGTAGAGTGTGAAGAATCCCAAGTTGAATGTATGGAAGAAGGCACATGAGTCCAGTGCCTTAAGAGTGACAATAGAGTAGACCCATCAGAGTTGAGAGCAAAAACAGCAGATAAAGACGACAGACATAGAAGCAAGAAATGGTTAAAAACGAGAGACATACCTTAACTGAGGACTTAACTGAGGACTTTTTAAGTTGGTTGGAATGGGGAGTAAGAAGAAAGAAAGGCTGAAATGAGAGATGACAAACAGCAGTAAATAATAATCAAGAATTGGTTGAGTGTTGAAGAAAATGAGAATTGATTCATTAAATAGAATGGTAAGTGTGAAACCAGAGTAGTTGTAACAAAATCAAGAAATTCCAAAGATCGGTTTAAAGTTCAAGCTCACAGTTCACGCTCATTTTTTGGACTTTGACTTGAGAAAAGCGGTGGACTTGGGGGGACCACATGGACTCTTTACTAGCTGCAGCTTTTGCCGTTTCTGTACCTGCGTGGTAATTATACCCCAAAGTATAATTACTATTTAGTCCCTCAAATTAGATGAATTATACTAATATTTTTATTCCATAATACTTTTCACATTTGGAATTTCACTCTCCATGAAAAACTATCAAATTGTCTAAATTACAATAACTTATTAAACAAATTGAATATATTATCTTTAATTTAATATTAATTGTCTAAGAAAATCATTAAATAAAATAATAATTATTGGTCATAAACTAAGAGTAAATATGAAAAAAATGAATTTATTACTCATTGAAAATATTTTAGAACAAATTATTTTTTCAAATGTGACAAATATTATAGAATAGAGAAAATATTAAGAAATTTTAATTTTCAAATTAAATTATCTGATCTCTGTGTTATAATCATTAACGTCAAAAATGTTTTTAAGAGGTAAATTAGCATACAGTCTCTAGAATTTTATCAAATACATTGATAAGAACCATATTGGTTCGTCCATTTACTATAAAGATATTTTTGCATATATATATATATTCGATTTATATATATTTTTTATTATTGCTATTGTTATACCGACTAAAAGAAAAAAAAAAAAGCAAGAATTTTGTAGGTAAGGACTTACTAATATAATAGATAGATAATGCATGGATGGTTTAATTTTAAAAATTAGAATCCTTATTAGTTCATTTGATCAAAATCTAACAAATATGTAATTACTCCATTTTTATTATTAATAAAGTCTTATTTTATATTAATTCAAACCTAGTCTTTTTTAAAAAAAGAAAAAAGAAAGAAAGCAAAATAGGCATAAAACTATATATATATATATATATATACTATATATATATAGTATATATATATATATATATATAACTATATATATAATATAATAATCTGGTTGAATTACTAATAAATTTCAATCGCTTTAATTGAGTGTTAAACAAAATTAAACTGGATTACTAAATTATTTTGCTAATTAATTTTTTATCAGAATCATTTTCTCTAGCCATTTTATATGGTGCACATATTATATCATTATCTTGATATTTAAATTTACTAATTGCCTTAGGAGGAACATCACTTTGAATTATCCTATCATTTACTATCCATTCAGGTCTTTTATCCCTAGTAGTAATAGGATTTATACTTTTATTAGAACATGTTTTTACTGAAGAAAACCAATCTAGAAACTTAAGTTTAGTTTGAGTTTCAACTTGGTGTTTTAAATATTCTTCTTTTAAATCATCGAAATTATAATCTTTTAAAATTTTATTAAACTTCATTAAATTTTTAGATTTAGTAATTTCTTTTATAAGGTCTTTATTAATATCTTCTTTAGTTAAAACATTTAATTCACGATTTATTTCACTAACATTTTCAGTTATAGTTGAAGCTGTTGGTGATTCAGGTGAAGTATTTACTAAGTTGGATTGTTGATTTAAGTAATTGTCAACTGGGTTATAAATAGCTTGTGGAACTGTATTACTATAATCAACTCTTTTCATTTTAAATGATTGACTAGAATTAGGTAAATCTGAAGTAGAATACCTAGGTTTTACCAGTGTTTGAATTATAGGTTTATATTATATATATATATATATATATATAGATATATATATATATATATATGTATATATTATAATACTAGTATATATAGTGTAATTTTATGCTTTCCCACGCGGGTATTTAAATATTATTTCATAAATATTATCATTGAATTACTTTGATAAGTTTTTAATTTATAATTTCATATTGAAAATTTTTTTATTAATAACAATAGTTAAGCCTTATATTTATTCATAAATGGATGAATAAATATAAGGCTTAACTATTGTTATTAATAAAAAAATTTTCAATATGAAATTATAAATTAAAAACTTTGATGAATATTTGAAATTTAAAAAATATTGATTTTATTTTTATATCTAAATTTAATATAATAAAAATAATTAATACTTTTTTATAATAATTTAGATGCATTATGAATCTATATTTGAAATAGATATTGTAAATTTGAAAGAGTTTTAAGAATTAAAACTATAATAAAGAATTTGAGATTGCATAACTCTTCTTTCACCATTATAAAATATCAGAGCTATTTGATTTGAAATCTCAAATTTGTTACTCAAGCCATGAAAAATATAACTTATGATGATTAATAAATTTGTGATATTTTAATTTTAATTATATCTATTTTCTTGCAAAATTTATTTTTGCAGTCGCTGTAACAAAAATTTTATATTATATAATTGTATTTTTGCATTATATATTATATGTACTCTAAATCTTCACTTTTTAGAAACAAAAAAAAAACCCAATCCTTTTAGAATGAAACAACCCGAATTTTTATCTTCAAAACATTTTTCAATTAAATTTAATGAACCGATAGCCTGGAAATTCATATTAATATTTTAGTGTGAACACTGTGAGAAACTGAACCGAAAACCGATTGAAAAAGCCGTAAACCAATTGAAAATCAAAGATTTGGGCTGAATCGAACCGAATCGAACCGGTTCGACCCCCATCTAGAATTCTCTTCTTCCTCTATTTCCAGCACACGCCTCACTTTCCTCACCCATTTCCTACGCCTCCGACCACCGCGTAGCACCACCGGCGCCACTGCCATCCTCTCCTCTCCTCTATTCTTCTTCTTCTTCTTCTTCTTCTTCCTTTCTTTCTTTCTTTCTTTCCTTTTCCCTTCACTGCGTCGGCGTCCTTGGCGAGACAGAGCTGTAGCAGCGCCGCGCGACACCTCCAGCTCGATCGGACTCCTCCGCGCGCCACATCCAGTCGCTCCATGTCGCAGCGACTCCGCAAGCTCCCTGGATCAGATCGTGCGGCACGAGTAGACTCAACCTCCCTCTGCCTTCGATCGAGCAAGCATCGCGCCTCATCCAGCTCGTCGCGCCATCACCACCGCCCAGCCATCACTTCAGCATGCCTCTGACCACCAGAAACGAGCCTGTCCAGCTCCTTCGCGCCACCTCCGCCTCTCTCTGCCACTGCCAGTCGACCTCTGGCCACCAGCCTCCATTTTCGGTTAATCAAAATTCCGGCAACAATATATATATTGGGTATAATTTAATTTTAGTAATATTAGTTAATTAAATTAATTTTATTATTTGTAGTTAATTAATTTAGTTAATTTAATTTATTGTGAGTAGTTAATTGAGTTATAATGTTAAGTGTTGATAATTAAATTATTGGGTGTGTGATGCCTGTAATGTTTTAATGCCCCCACCTGACTCGTCGTGATATGAGGATAATGCGGATGGCATCTACGATCGAACCAGAATTGTTAAACCACAATTTTGAATCAAACCTGCCAAAACGGTCTGACCCGCTTTAGGGTTGCGTCACGCAAGCTATTACCTACGTGCGGCACTTATTACCTACGTCACGCAGCGTCTAATAGGTGCTGACAATCCTCTGGCGCGCCCCGAGCACGGCCTGCAATGTTGTATGGGATACGCCGCACTGTACGAAAAGTAAGTTCGTCGTCACGCAGCTGTACGGGCGCGCCACGCATCTATTGCGACTATGCTCTGTTGCCCTAGCCATATAAATACCACATTCTACACCAAAAACGGGACTTTTTGACTTGGCTCTCATTTTTCTCTAAGAAATATAGCTTTCTGAGTTTAAGTTTTTAGATTAACGACTAGAGCTTTTTCTCAAGAACTCAACTGAGTAAACTTGAGGAATATCAAGTCATAGATATTTTAGATTTAAAATAAAAAAAATATACAAAAAGATAAGAAGAGGAAAAAAGAAACAAAGGGAAAACGATTTATTTTGTGAAAGGATTTGGCAAACACTTCTGGAATCGTGATACAACGTCTCTGAGTTAATCTCAGCGCATGCAATCCTAAAATCTGAGGGCTAGGTAACTAATCTAAACTTTATCTTTCATTTCTAGTATTTTATCTCTTAAAAATCTCATTTTCATATTTTATAAATCACCTCATCCACAAATTTATTAATCATCATAAGTTATTTTTTCATTGGTTGGAGTAACAAATTTGAGATTATCAAATTTCAAATAGCTATACTGATATATCTCTTCAATATATATGCTGCTGAATTATAAGTTTTGATGCAATCTCAATTCCGTTATATATGAGTATTTTGTCTTTAAAACTCTCCTTAACATTTACATATATTATTTTCAAATGTAAGATTCATTGATTGCCTCTAATCAATTATTATAATTAGTATTAAATGTATTAATTTCTTTATTTCATTTATATATTGTAGATATTTAAAAATAAAAATCAAATTATCTTTGAACTTAAATTTTCAAAATATTCATCAAAGTTTTTAATTATTAATATTTCATATTGAAAATTTTTCTTATTATAACATATCAGATAATCTCTTATCTCCATTTATCATCCATTTATAGAATAATGTATTTAGATGTCTAACTATTAGTTATTATATAACAAAAGAGATTGTGCTCAATATACCGTTGTAGTAATTTATAAAGTGACTTATCCCAGTAATAATCAACATTATAATTATTTAATAGTAATATAAATCTTAGCAAGTACACGCAGCTAGCTGACCGAAGCATAAAATTATCTAAATTACAGACTGAATATTTAATCGAAAATTCATATATATTAACTATAACAATATTTAAGCTAAATTTAAAGTAATCAGGCCTAATAGTGAGTTAGTTAATAGTATATTCTATTTAGTTCATTATATACATTATTAGATGTACTATTTAAATACCTCCTTTAATTGCTTACACACTGTTGTAAAATTGCCTAGTGTGTATTTACATTTCAGATATGTTACCTAGATTTCTAGTAATCACTTTAAAGAATGGAAAAGGGGAGGTTACAATGTATTGGTAATACAGTTTCACAAGCGTGATTTAATAACCCAGTGATTATATTACTTATAATCAACAGAATCCAGACTGTAGTAAATACTTTCACCTGGATAAATAACACCAACAGCTTCAACAACTGAGTAAACTGATGAATGTTAAGTGAAATATAACTCCGTGAGTGCTAAACCTGTTTTAACTAAAGAAGATACTTAATAAAGAACTTATATAAGGAAAATAAAATACGGTACTATCTAAAAATTTAATGAAGTTTAATAAAATTTTTCAACAAGATTATCCATTTCGTGAAAATAGATATGAAGAAGAATATTTAAACACAAGCGTTGAACTCAAACCAACTTAGTTATATAAGCATTGTTTCTCTTCAGGTAAAACATGTTCATAATAACAAGGTGATCAAATCCTAATTACTACTACGATATAAACAGACTAAATGATAGTGTGAGAGATAGATTTAGATAATATTCTATCTGATTGAGTTCCTCCTAAGGTCAATTAGTAATTTAAATATCACGATAATTGCTCACTATTGTCATCATAATGTCACACCATTAATTAATACAATGACTAGAGAAAATGATTTCCTCTCGAGTATATAAAATAACTGAGCAAAATAGATTTTTAGATTAATGCAGTTAATTTGTTTAACTCCACTCAAGTATAAGACGGAGATTGAAAATTTAGTTAGTTTAATCACAACCAGTTATATCAGGCATAGATACTATATATAGCTGATATGACGTATATAATTTAACTCCAATTGTCACGCACTGAAGCGTCTAGATACTATATGATGGTCGAATTAAGATAGTTCTTAGTAACATAATCTAATATATAGAGGAATTATATACTTTACTTTCTTTATTGTTCTATTGCTCTACTTTTGCTTTCTTTCTTCTTTCTCTGTGTATTTTAATAATAAAGACTAGGTTTCTGGAACTATTTAGATATTATAAAGTACGCTTTGATTAATTAATTAGAAATAACTGATAAATTACTATTTATTTGCTCAGGAGATTTTGATCAAAGAGCAATCAAAATAAAGGATTTTTAATATTTCTTAAACCTTAATGATCGACTCCATGCCATATAGATTCTAAATCTATTATAATTAGTAATGTCCTTAACTCGCAAAGAGTCTTCACTTTTTTTTATTTTCCTTTTAGTCGGTATAACAATAGCAAATAATAAAAAATATATATAATCGAATATATGATATTAGATATATGTCTAAAAACTCTCTTTGGTAATGAGATACTATCTAATATCTGTCTGCTCACGATGTGTGGGTTATTAGTATCAATTATAGAGGACGTGCTATAGAGACTATGTAACCTCTTAAAAACATTGTTGAACAGAATTTGAATGGATATCGATGCGTGATCAGATATATAATTTAATTTGAAAATTAAAAATTTTCGTGAGAGTAATTTTCTCTGGACCTCTCTATAATATATATTTCTCACTCATTTGAACAGAAAAATAATATTGTTTCCTAAAGTATTTCCCATTTTTCATATCGAGTAAATAAAATCATTTTTTATCATATTTTTACTCTTAGTTTGATGACCATATATCACATAATATCAGTGTGCCTTTATTTACATGATTTCTCTATATGACAATATATTAAATTAAAGTGGCTAATACTATTCAATTTGTTTAATGAATTGTATGTCTGTATGACGTTTATTAGTATATTTTCGATGGAGAGTGAATTCAAATGTGAAATAGTATATGGTTATATAGAATATTAGTATAGATTCATCTAATTTGAGGGACAATAGTAATTATTACTTTGGGGTAATAATACCACGCGGTGATACAGAGACGGCATAAAGCTGCACGCTTCATGGTAAAGAGTCCATGTGGTCCCCAAGCCACACCGCTTGTTCTCAAAGTCAGTCCAAAAAATAGAGCGTGAACTGTGGCTTGATAGTGTTACCCGATCGTTTGAATTTCTTGATTTGTTTAAACTACTCTGGTTTCACACTTAGCCTTCCTATTTAAATGAATCAATTCTGCATTTTCTCAACACTCAACATAATTAGGTTTATATATTTACTGCTGTTTGTATCTCCTCATTTCTCTAGCACCTTTCATTTTTCTTCGTTACTTCTCCACTCCTATCAAACCAACTTAAGAAGTCCTCAGTTGCAAGGCTATGTCTCTCGATTTATAACCATTTCTATGTCTGTACTAGTCTTGTTTTCGTCTTGTATTTTGGTGTTTGTCTCTCAGCTGGGTCTACTTATTGAATCTCATCCTAGGCACTGGAC
>NW_023591401.1:0-44080 GCF_014843425.1 Jatropha curcas | reverse complement strand
TTAGAGAAGTATTTGTGGCACGGGCGTGCGCCAAAGCACGGGCAGGGCGTGCTAGGCTGTGACTTTCCAAGATAAAATGCATCACAGGCGTGCTTAGGCAAGCACGACCTGAGGTCCTTTTAGGCACGAGCTTGCCAGATAGCACGGGCTAGCCGTGCTAGAGTCTGAGTCTCCACTTGATTTCCCTTAAGTTTAGCACGGGCGTGCTGATGTGCATAGGTTGGGCGTGCTAGAGCCTGAGTGTTTTGCTTTATAATGCTCTTTTCTGTGCCAAAAACCTGTAAATTTCTTTAAGATCAAGTGGATTATGATTCAAGTCAAGTGGATTATGATTCAAGGAAGCTTTGAACAAAATTAAAGTTAAAACGAAGTAAAAATTAGTTAAAGTGATAAAATTTACTAAAATTCCAAATAAAAACTATATTAAAAATGCTGTAAAAATGACACCTGTCAGAATGCATTCATTACAAGATTAAGCTTAAAGTTAATTGCACTGGTGCCACAACACATCTTCTTAGACACATGAACAATTGTATGGCAATGAAAGGAAAAATGAAGGGAAATTACAATTTAATGTTGCCACAACTTTAGCTGAGACGGAAAGTGTGACCTCTGTTCAGAATTTCAAATATGACCGAGCAAAGATAAGAGAAACACTTGCACATATGATTCTTATTTGACAGTGATTTTCGCAAGTGTATGAAATCACAACAAGTAATAAAGTGTGAGATATCCACAGGGATTGTGTATCAAGTACCAAAATTTTGTTAACCTACTATTATTTAAACGACAATAAGAGAGAATTGTGGTAATGAAATTAATTTTGAAAATAAAAACAGAGAGAGATCAAGCAATAAAATTTAGGTGAAAAGAAATCAAGGATTTAAACTACTAAGGAATTTGATTTCACTTAATTCTATCCAATTTATTTAATTAGTTTGTTAATCAATTTTAATTATTCAAGTAGGAGAAACAATATGTTATTAGTTTGCAAATCAATTTTAATTGTTCAAGTCGAAGAAACAACCCAAGAATCACTAACAATCTTTCTCAATGTTTTGTTATAATCTAATCCAATTTAATTACCTATCTTCTAATAGTGTAATCAAACATGAATTAAATCATTAAGTTTTGTGGTTTGTTTTGTGAATTCATGACCTAAGGTCATTAACTTATGAAAAACCCCCCATGAGTCAAACCATATAGCCTTCCGCATCAAGTTATTATCCTCAAAGTAATTTATTATCTTTTTCATATCAAAAACCCTTCTCCCGATAGTGAATATTAAATTAGTTCAAATCCAGGAAAATATCTTGCCGAAGCTCTAAGCTCAATAAATAAATGTATAACTAAGGAACAATGAAAAAACCGAATCTTATATTATAAATTGGAATCGGAATGAAGTTACATCAAATCCCTAGTATTAAGAGTAGCTAGGACATAATAATTAAATAAAAACTCAAGCAAATACTTGATTCAATCTTCATAATCAGTAAATTAATAATGGAAAAGAAAAACAAGATTAAGAGTTTAGAGTAAAAAACTAGGTAAAGCTTATGTGGACGGCTTCCTTGAATCTTGACCCACAAATCTTGATTGCTTGAGACCCTTGAGAGGAGAGAATTATGCAAGATACAACTTAAAAATGATGAATCCCTTGATAATGGAAAGTTTCCCCTCTTATATAAAGCTCGTTTGAGGCAAATCTGACCCGTTAGGAAATAGAATCCTATTTAGTATAAAAATCTATCTATAGGAGATCATGACTGTTTTAGGGCCTTGGATTTCTTCTTTAGTTAGGACTCCTTTTCTCTTCCAGAAATAGGTCTAGGTCTTGTTTAGTCGGTTTAGGGGAAAACTCTCCGAGGTGGGCCCATGTGAGAAAAAGATTGATTTGCAATTTTTATGTTCACGCCAGTTCTGCCTCTCGAAGTTCTGCCTTCGAAGCACGGGCGTGCTATGATGCATGGCTTGGGCGTGCTTAAGTCTGGAATTCTGGATGGTTGAGCACGGGGTGTGCTAGGCAGGCATACACTGATGAATCTTTGTGGCACGAGTGTGCCATATGGCACAGGCTAGGCGTGCTTGTCTTTGCCCTTCCCAACTAGAATTTGTCATGGGCGTGCTAGGCTGGCACGCCCTGATTTTCTTCTGGGCACGGTCGTGCCTTCTAGCATGCCTCAGGGCGTGCTCACTCCTGACTCCCCCTTGATTTCCTTAGTTTTTAGCACGGTTGTGCTTTTTAGCACGGGCTGTGTGTGCTGGAGGCTGAGTATTTTGCCTTGTAATGCCCTCTTCTGTGCCAAAACCCTACAAATTTCTCTCAGATCAAACGGGTTATGATTCAAGGAAGCTTTGAACAAAATTATACTAAAAATGAATTTAAAAACAAATCAAAGTGATAAAATTTACTAAAATTCTAATAAAAACTCACTAAAAAAAATATTATAAAACTAACGGCCTATTCGAAAATTTCCCAAACTTAAACCATTGCTTGTTCTCAAACAACAAACTAAATTTAAGAGAAAAATAATTTGACAAAATTAGCTACCATGGTTGGAGACATTAATCGTAAACCTTTAAGATTATCATGATTAGTTAATGAAGTGAATAAAATCAATTGGTCTCTTGCTACTCATATTTAAGCTTGATTTCAATTTTTAAATAAAGACATGTCATTGAATTAAATATAAGTTTTAAGAGTATTGTCAACGCTAATACTTATTAATTTACGATAAATTAGGATATGAATCATCCAAAGAATTTTGCAACCCAAAGAATTTTCAACCTTTCAAAATAAGATAATTGATAGTACAAATTTGGCATTCCCATATGCAAAATTAGTCATCCCTTCTCCACAATTTAAAAGCATACGATTAAAAGGTCTTTATCTTGGGTTATAATGGGGCTTCCGAGGTGTAAATTTTGCTTAATCAAAGAAAAAGGATAAAAGGTCGATAAAGAGTACAAAAGAATGCATAATATCCAGAATTCTATTTTAATAAAAAATTTTACTGGTTCCAGGGAGTTTCTGTTTTGAAATTCTTTACTAGCTAGAGACATTTTGGTAAGGTCTTTCCATAATATTTTGGTATTTTCTTCCTTGCTTTTTGAATTCTTCAAACTTGAATCCTTTTGATTGCTTTTTATGTGTCTCATTTTGATTTTTCTTATTTGGTAAACTTGCTAGTATCATTGAAAACTTCTCCCTTTTTGTTGCTATGTTCTAATTAAAAGTCGAATTTTTCAATCATACAATTTTTTGTACTTAGGGTAGGAATTTGAAATTGGTTTAAAGGCTCAGTTTAATGAGGGTGAACAAGAAAATTTTACGGTTTATAGGCTTCAAAATTGGTTGCAAAGGTCATATTTTTAACTTAGGTGGTCGAGGCTAAATATGAGTTTCAACAAAAAATGCCTAAATCATTTCTTTTAAAAATGTAAGCATTTAAAATTTTTGCCTCAAAGGGAATTCTAATTTGTTCTAGGAATGCCAAGGTTTAAATAACTTTAGATTAAAACACGCCTATATATCGCCTATATATCATAAATTTCACAAAAATCAGTGTTTAGATCTTAGAAACAAGATAGTTTAAATCAATGAACAGTATTCTAAGTAAAAAATTCCAAATTCAGAGCTTAAGTATACTAGAATAGAGAATCAACTAAATTTACACCTATTACTAGACTCATGACAATCTTCAAGCCTTTGCTTGGTGATCATTCCAAACAATGTTAAGCAAAAACAAACAATGTTAAGCAAAAACAAAATTTTAGCAAAAATTTCCTTCCCCCAATTCAATCAAACACATTGTCCCCAATGTGTACAAAATAAACCGATTCCCCAAACTTATTGCATTGACAAAAGAAAAGCATTAAGAGAGCAGAAGAAACTTTACCAACATTGTATTGAAAAATACAATAGAACGGGTGCTGGAACATGTCATAGCTAAAAGAGTAAAACAAACATTAAGAGAAAAGAAACTACTAAAAGTTATAATAGTTAAATAACAGACAAACTAAAAACACAAACAGATCAATGTATTAGAACCAAATCAACATAAGAAATAAGTGATAAGCCAAAAATCCATCAATGCTCCGGTGGTGGGGGTGGCTGTAAAAGCTGGAGCATAGTCTGAAGCTGGCCCTGCATTGTATCCATCCTAGAATCAAGGCTTCTGTGCATAATTTCGATGGACTGGAAATGGTCTGCAATCATCGTCTCCATCCCGTTAAGGCGTGTGACAAATATGTCCATTCGAGACATCATCCTTGCAAGGACTTCATCGTTGGACATGTTTGACGTACCTTGAAAGGATGGACCAGCACCGGATGTACCTTCTTGTTGCTCGGGTGAAGCAAACTCAAATGGAGGCGCAGGCGTTGAAGGAGGTGGAGGAGCAGTGGAGGATCTTGCGATTGGCCGTTTTCTAGCGGCAATTGAGGATGCGGGTCGGCTATGTTTGTATCTAGGAGGCATGGTTGAGGCTGATGGTATGAAAATTTGATGTGGAAGGTGTTTGATTTGAGAGAAAAGGAAGAAAAAGAGAGAAAATTTGGGAGAGGAGGAGTTAACGGCTAGGGCGTGCGAGAGAGGAATGAGGCGGTTAAGGCGTGCTCTTTAAATAGAGGCGCCATTTAATGCGCATGTCTGATCGTGGCACGGCTGTGCCTAAATGCCATTTAGGCACGGCTAGGGCGTGCTTTCTTATGACCTGCAAGACAAAAGATTGGGGCGTACACAAAAGATTGGGGCGTACGTAACACGACCGTGCTGAATGGCACGCCTGGGGCGTGCTTGTCCCTGACTCTCCATGAGTTTTCTCCTTTCCTGACGCACGGGCGTGCGGATACGCACGGTGAGTGCGTGCTCTCCTCTGCCTCCTCTCAAGGCAATCTTATCTTCTGAAGCACACGGGCGTGTTGAGGGTACGCCTGGGCGTGCTGATTTCTCACTTCATGGCACGGTCGTGCTAAGTGGCACGGCCAGGGCATGCTGATCTCTGGATTTTCACTTGTTCCTAAAAATCAAGGTTTTAACTAAAACAAAAGAACAATTATGGAGAAAATTGGGAAATTTTGATATAAAAATAAAAGAAATAAATGAAACAAAATTGTAAAAAAAATAACATGGGTTGTCTCCCACAAGCGCTTTTGTTTAACGTCGTTAAGCTCAACGCACTCAACCTAGTTCAGGTTAAATAAGACTGATGGTACTCTTGATGGTATCAAAGTTGTCATTTTGATAAACCTTCAAACGTTGAGCGTTAACTTTGAAACTTCGGTTCGACTTACCATCCACTATTTCAATGGCTCCATATGAGGAAAGATTCCTTGATGTGAATGGACCGGACCATCTAGAGTGCAACTTACAGGAATAGGCGGAATCTAGAGTTATAAGCAATACCTGTGGCCTACTTTTAAATTCCTCATGATAATATGCTATCGTGCCATTGTTTGGTGCGATCCTTATATTATTTTTCTTTGGGGCACTTCTCATAAGCATGCAAGGACCTCATTTATTCCATCATATTCAGTTGAAGTAACGTTTTTTGACCAACTTCCTTTTGCATTGAGTTAAAGAAATTGAATTTGCCCAAAATGCCTTATGTTTCGTAAACTCAAGCAGGAAGATTGACAAGCCTTACCGTAAACCATGCCGAATATGGAGAGTATACCTATAGGTGTTTGAACGCCAGTTTGGTAGGCCCATAGAGCATCGTCTAGTTTTTTGGACCCAACCCTTCCTTGATTTGTCCAGACAGAGGTGGTTTTTCCAGATCTTTTTTGATTTCTTGTTCGTGACCTCTACCTTGGCCACTTGTTTGAGGTATGTATGGAGTACCTACACGATGAGAACACCATATTTTGAGAAGGGAATCGTTAGAGATCTATTTGCAAAATGCTTACCTCCGTCCGTGGATTATTTCCTGGGGAGTGCCATGAGTGTAAATATATTTTTCTTGATTAAAGTGCATTACACTTTGGCATCATTTACTTGAAGAGCAACAGCTCCGCCCACTTTGACACATAGTCCACCGCCACTGAATATTGTGTGGAGTATGATAGTGGAAAAGGTCTTATGAAGTCCAGACCCCAAACATCGAAGAATTCGTCGACTTCAAGGATGCTATTTAAGGGCATCTATGTCTCTCGAAATTTACCTAATAACTTTGACACGAATCACAAAACGAACATAGTTAAAAGCATCTTTAAAGAGATTAGGCCAATACAAACCACTTTCTAATACGCGCTGCTGCGTCTTGTTTGCTCCAAAGTGACCTCTCACATTCCATTGAGTGACAGGAATTTAAGACACTCTCCATTTCACTTTCCGGTATACATTCGCCGGAATAGTTGATCACTACAATATTTTAACAAAAAGGCTCCTCCCAGATAGTGTATTTGATATCATGGGAAAAACTTTTCTTTTTGATAAGAAAAGTTGGAGGAGTTAATTTTACAAACAAGGTAGTTAACTATATTCAGCTACCAGGGCTTGTGTATTTGCCTAACAGTAGAAGTTGCTCATATGGGGAAAGTTTTCATTAATTTTCATTGATTTGTAGCTTGCTTGTATCTTCTTCCCCCAATTCTAGCCTGGAAAGATGGTCAGCTACGAGATTCTCAGTCCCTTTTTTGTCGCGAATCTCTAAGTCAAATTCTTGCAATAGAAGCACCCAACGAATTAGTCTCAGTTTTACATCTTTCTTTTCCAGCAAATATTTGATGGCTGAGTGATCTGTGTAGACTATTGTTTTGGCTCCAATCAAATATGCCCTGAATTTGTCAAAAGTAAAAACAATAGCTAACAATTCTTTTTCAGTAGTTGCATAATTTAATTGCGCACCATTCAATGTGCGACTGGCATAATAGATAACATGCAACTTCTTATCCTTTCTTTGTCTAAGAACAGCTCCAACAGCATGATCACTAGCATCACACATGAGCTCAAAGGGTAGAGTCCAATCTGGTGTAGTGATGATAGGTTAAAACTCCTTCTTTAACCTGTCAAAGCATTCTTAAACACTCTTTGTCAAATTTAAAAGGAACATCTTTAAACTAAACACAATTACAAAGGGTTTTGTGATTTTCGAAAAATCCTTATAACCTCTTGTACGACACCCTGCGTGACCAAGGAAACTTCCTTATTCCTCTTACTTGAATTGGGAGGAGGTAGTTTTTCAATTACCTCCGATTTTGGCTTTGTTCTACTTCAATTCCCCTTTTGAGAGATCTTATGCCCTAAGACAATACCTTCACTAACATGAAGTGACACTTTTCCTAATTTAAACAAGGTTAGTGTCTTCACATCGTTGCATACTAAGGATAACTAAGGATAAATTATGAAGACATGCATCGAAAGAAGAACCAAATACAGAAAAGTCATCCATGAATATTTCAATAAATTTTTCTACCATATCAGAAAAGGTGGACATCATGCATCTTTGGAAGGTTGCAGGGGCATTGCATAATCCAAAAGGCATTCTCCTATAGGCAAAAGTGCAATAAGGACAAGTGAAAGTAGTTTTCTCTTGATCTTCAGGGGCTATAGGTATTTGAAAATATCCTGAATAACCATCTAAGAAACAATAGAATGGATAAGCTGCAAGTCTTTCAAGCATTTGATCAATAAAAGGTAAAGGGAAATGGTCCTTACGTGTTGCTTTGTTCAATTTTCGATAATCTATGCACACACGCCAACCTGTGACTGTTCTAGTGGGAATTAATTCATTGTTTTCATTAGAGATAACAGTCATACCTCCCTTCAACTTGGACAGGAGACTTACCCAACTACTGTCAGAAATTGGATAATTGATACCTGCATCCAGGATTTTATTGGATTCAGCCTTGACTACCTCCTTCAATGTTTGATTTCAATGCGCCTTTTGATGCTCGATTGAAGGTTTGTAATCTTCTCCATCAGGGAATTTTATGTACATATACTCAGGGGCTTATTCCTTGTTAGATTTGAAATGAACCATCCTAGTGCCTTCTTTATGCTTTCGAAGAACCGCAACAACCTTATCCTCTTGATCAAGCGTTAAAGTGAGAAGAAATAATAACCAGGAAAAAATGATTCTCACCAAGAATGATTCTCACCTAAGAATGCATGTTTTAAATGAGGTGGGAGTTGTTTTAGTTCTTGCTTAGGAGGCTCACTTTCTTTCTCATTCATAATGTTTGATTCATTAATGTCATCTTTAGTATGCAAAGTGTTTTCCACACATTCATCAACACCATCAATTCGAAAACAATCACCATAGTCCATAGGAAGTTTACAAGATTTAAGAACGTCAAAGACAATTTCTTCCTATCCAACCCTTAGAGTTAACTTGCCTTCATAAACATCGATTAATGCTCTTGCAGTTGCAAGAAAAGGTCTTCCAAGGATTAAAGAACCTTCCCTGTCTTCATCAATGTCAAGAATAACAAAATCAAAAGATAATGTACCTACCTTTACAAGGCAGTCTTCTACAATGGCCTCTTGGTATTTTATCGATCGATCCACTATTGTAAAGACATCCTTGTTGGTTTGAGCTCTCCCATGCCTAGCATGCTTGAAAACTTCATAAGACATAAGATTATGCTAGCACCTAAAATCTGCCAAAGGCCTTTCCAAAATCAAGATTACCAATATTGCAAAGGATAGAAAAACTTCCTGGATCCTTTAACTTTGGGAGGGCATTATGTTTTGAATAATTTGCACTGCACTCCTCAGGTAACGATTACCAGTTCCTTGATCGTCGGATTCTGTCGTTTCTTGCTCAGGATTTCTTTTAGGAATTTTGATAGGTAAGGCATTTGAGCAAGAGCCTTCAGCAAAAGGAATATTGATTTGAAGCTTTTTAAGATACGTCCAGAAACTTGGAGAAGCTCTTGTTTCATCTTGTGCTTTCTTTTAACTTTAGTGGAAAGGGAAACAGGTGGAACATAGGGTTTTTACCCTTTTCTTGTTCTTCTAAGTCAATTGAGGGGCACCTTTGGCTGGCTCTTTTCTTCCTTTTCTTTTCTGGTGGTTTCTTCTAAGTTTTGCCACTTCTCAAGGTGATGCCTGCACTTTGTTTTTTTAGGTTTTTCAGTATTGCTAGGTAACGTACCTTGAGGTCGAGATGCCATCATGTTTGCAAATTGTCCTAGCTGAATCTCCAAATTTCTTATTGCAGCTTGCTAGAATTTATGATTTTCTCTAGTTTCGTTCATGAAATCCATATGTGATTTAGAAAAGGCAGTGAGGAGGTCATCATGAGATTTCTTTTCCTAAGGAAGAAAACCTGGTGGTGCGTTCAAGGCATTGTTAGGATTACCATATGATAGATTAGGATGGTTCCTCAATCTATTATCATATGAGTTGGAGTAAGGGTAATTCTTCCTTCATTGATTCATCACATAATTTACTTGCTCCAAGGTTTGTGGATTCAAAGAGTCCATCATGCATTCTCCAATTCCATGTTGTCCATTGCACCTATCACAAACCTATCACAAATTTGTATAACAGCATTCACAGGGTTAGTAGTTAACATGTCCAGTTTCCTTACCATGTTATCTACCTTGGCATTAAGTGCTGTAATGGCGTCTATTTCATAGACTCCTGCATAGACTCCTGCAGTTCTCTTTCTTTCAGAATTGTTTTGGTAATGGCTGTTGCTTTCCATCTCCTCTATTAACTCATATGCTTCATCAATACCCTTTTTATCAAAGGATCCACCTGCAGCTGCATCTAAAGTGATTTTGGTATTAGGAGATAATGCATTATAAAAAGTTTGTACCTGTAACCACTTATGTAAACTGTGATGTGGGCACTTTCTCAACAAGTCCTTGAATCTTTCCCATGCTTCCTACAAGCTCTCTTGATCATGATGAGCAAATGTCATTATCTCATTGCGCAACTTAGGATGGGAAAGAGTTTTGCTTAGAAACTTTTGAGGCCATATCGTCCATGTTGTGAAACTTCAACGGGACATGACGTGTAACATGATCTTTGGCTTTATTCCCTAAGATGTGAAGGGAAAAGTCTCAGTTTTGATTGCGTCTTTCAGAAAACACCTTCTATTTTGAAAGTATCACAAATTTCAGGAAATTTGTGATATGGGCATTAGGATCTTGCCCACTTAGGCAAACCCCCATATTGGCAAACCCCCATATTGGATCGAGGTGGAGAGCATTTGGAAAATTACGGGTTTAATCTCAAAATTATTAGCTTCCACCCTAGGTCTTGTAATGCTTGAGGTTTTCCCATTCAGATTAGGTGTTGTGTAATCTCGCAAGGTACGGACCGGATGTTGAAGTGGAGGTCCGATTACATTTTTGTTTAAGTTTTCGTTTTCATTAGCCATGTCTGCTTTTTGTTCGAGTTTTATTTCTCGTGCTCTTCTTGCAGCGTTGTGCCTACGACAAGTTCTTTCAATTTCTGGATCAAAGACTAGAGGTTCTCTCGAGTCTTCTTATGCATAAAACACCTGAAATTAATTCTTAAGAGAAAATTAACGTTAAAAATAAAAGAATGTTTAAATTAAACATAGGGTAATTCATATTGATATTATACGCCAATCCGGGGCAACAGCGCCAAAAACTTGACATTGAATTTCGCAATGTGTAGCGAAAATCGTACACAGTAATAAAGTGTGAGAAGTATCGTATCCACAGGATTGTGTATCAAGTACCAAAATTTTGCTTAACCTACTATTATTATAAAACGACCAATAAGAGAGAATTGTGTAAGGAAATTAATTTTGAAAATAAAAAACAGAGAGAGAATCAAAGCAATAATTTTTAGGTGAAAAAGAAATCAAGGATTAATAAACTATAGGGAATTGATTTCACGGTAATTCTATCCAATTTATTTAATTAGTTTGTAATCAATTTTAATTATTCAAGTAGGAAGAAACCAATTCCTGAATCACTAAACAAGCTTCTCCCGATGTATTGTTTAGCTATTTCTAATATAGTTTAATTTACCTATCTCTAATAGGTTGTAGATCAAACATAAAAATTAATCATGAGGTTTTGTGATTGTTTTGTGATGAATTCATAAACCTTAAGGTAGTTACTTATGAAACTCTTGAGTCAAACCATAAGCTTTCGCATCAAGTTATATCCTCAAATAATTTATTATCTTTTTCATATTCAAAAACCCTTCTCCCGATAGGATCTAATGAAATAGTTCAAATTCCAGGGGAAAAATGTCAGCCTAGAAGCTTTAAAGCTCAATTAATAAATTATAAACAAGCACAATGAAAAACAAATCTAATATTATAAAACTTTTTTGGAAAAAATCGAATTAAAGTTACATTCAAATCCTAGTAAAGAGTTTAGCGTAGACATAGTAATTAAATAAAAACTCAGGTAATTACTTGAATCATCTTCATAATTCAGTAATTAATAATGAAAAGAAAAACCAAGATTAAGAGAGTTTAGAGATAAAAACTAGGTAACAGCTTATGTGGACGGCTTCCTTGAATCTTGACACAAATCTTGATGCTTGAGACCCTTGAGAGAGAGAGAGAGAATTATGCAGGATACAACTTAAAAACGAGATCCCTTGATAATGAAAAGTTCCCCTCTTTATATAAAGCTCCTGAAGGCAAATCTGACTCCGTTTAGGAAATAGAATCCTTATTTGGTACAAAATCTTCTATAAGAGATCATGACTGTTTAGGCCTTGGATTTCTTCTTAGTTAGGACTCCTTTCTCTTCCAAAATAGGTCTAGGTCTTGTTTAGTACTTCCAAAATAGGTCTAGGTCTTGTTTAGTACGTTTAGGAAACTCTCCGAGGCGGGCCCATGTGAGAAAAAGATTGATTTGTGTTTTTAGTTCACGCCAATTCTGCCTTCGAAGCACGGACGTGCTATGATGCACGGCTTGGGCATGCTTAAGTCTGGAATTCTGGATGGTTGAGCACGGGGTGTGCTAGGCAGGCACACCCTGATGAACCTTTGTGGCACGGGCGTGCCATATGGCACAGGCTAGGCGTGCTAGGCTGGCACGCCTTGAGTTTCTTCTGGGCACGGCCGTGCCTTCTAGCACTCCTCAAGGCGTGCTCACTCCTGACTCTCCCTTGATTTCCTTAGTTTTTAGCATAGTTGTGCCTTTTAGCATGGGCTGGGTGTGCTGGAGGCTGAGTATTTTGCCTTGTAATGCCCTCTTCTGTGCCAAAACCCTGTAAATTTCTCTCAGATCAAGCGGGTTATGATTCAAGGAAGTTTTGAACAAAATTATACTAAAAATGAATTTAAAAACAAATCAAAGTGATAAAATTTACTAAAATTTTAATAAAAACTATACTAAAAAAATACTATAAAACTAACGCCTATCATTATTCACGAGTTGCCATTTGCTTTTGCTGAGTATGAGATGTTTAATCTATTGATGAGAATTGCAACTCCATATTATCAGAAGATAAGTCATGCAATTGCAAAGAAAGATTGTTTCTCTGCTTATGAAATTGAGAAAGAAGAAAGTGAAGGATTTGTTAAAGGATGTTGAAAAAGTCAGTGTGACCATAGATTTATAGAAGTCAGGGCAACATATCTTGTACATGGTGGTTACCTGTCACTTTGTTGACTCAAACTTGCAATTACAAAAGCGAATCTTGAGTTTTGTTGATGTCCCACCATCTCATACTGGAGTTGCTATTTGTGATGCACTACACAAATGCTTAGTTGAATGGGGAATCGAGGATAAGGTATGTGACATGTAACGCCCCCTTTTTCCTACCAAGTCGAGTCATTTCATAGAGTCGAGTTGAGTCGGGCTGAACCAAAACCCAATTCAAGTCATTAGAATCCAGAGTGTGGTAGTATTGGATTTACTATAATCATGATAAGAAGTGGATTTATTTGCATAAAACAAAAGATCAAAGTATAAGTATAAGGATTAGGACTTACTGCACTAAAATTAAAGCTTGGGTATTAGTTGTAAACTTTTGACAATTGAGGTACCATTTGGTAATCTTTTCACACAATCAATGAAATATTTTGGAGCCTAACCCGTGATTTCCAATTGTCACTTTCCCCATTTTCACTTTATCTTCATCTTCTTCATTCTCGCTTCCTTTACCTTATTACCTTACTTTCCCTTCCTTTCTCCATCCATTTTAATGGTAGTTAAGCATTAAGTCAACCTCTATTTTATCCAAGTAAGTAGAATTTCTTGAAGCTCTATATTATTCAACCTCAAATTTAGTTATATTGTAGATAATTCATAAGAATTCTTATGTATAGGAGAAGTGAGCTCAAAGGTAGCAGAAAAAGGAAGCTAAAAAGAAGAGATCAAGCTTTTTTGGAGTGAAGGTTTGATATCTTTTTTAATTTACCACTTTCCTTGCATAAGAACTTGTGTGGTGTGTTGATAATGAGAAAATATGTTGTTTAATGTTGAGTGAGAGGACTGGAAATAGTGAGAAAGCATGGGATGAAATGAATAAATGAAGTAAATATTGAGTTTATACTGAAACAGATTTTGTTGGAAAATTTACCAGTAACTTCACCTTGATTTTGACCCTATTTAACGATGGAATTAGGAAGTGGTCTAGAAGAGTTATTTGTTTCTCTATGTGTTAGCTTTCCATGGGTTTTGAATCACTGAAATTGGAGTTATAAATTGAGAGATATGATCAAAATAGTACACACTGCGCAGGCTGAAAACACGACTCGCGCGCGCGAATTTCATGTCGCGCTCGCGAATTGTGCCTGTAACCTCTCTGACTCGTGAGGGTGCTTCTCACGCTCGCAAATTTCATGGCGTGCTCGCAAATCTTGCCTGTAAACTCACTGACCCTCATGTGTGCTTCTCGCACTCGCGACTTTTTATGGCGCGCTCGCGACTTGTGTTTTGATGCTCTTTTGGACAATTGTATTCCTTTGCTCAACTTGTATGCCTCCAATCATTTTAAAACAAAAAGAAGGACAAACATGAAGAACATGTAATCAAAACAACATTGCAATGCATGCAAATGATGTGAAACCAAGGTAAACAATAGTGGCTTTATTAAAGTTTTATTTGAGACGTATAATATGCTTTTTTTTTATACTATTACATTACGGACATTTATTTGCTCCATTGAGGTTAGTAGAAACCACATAGATAAGGCTATGTGTCGCGACATAGGATAGCAGATCTACACCCCATACAGTTTGGTACTCCGGCTACAGGCCGTTGAGTGGATATGATTATATATGGGCCATAGCAACCAAGTCATATAGTATTCATACAGTTTCATACAGTTCTTCTTATCACTTTGGTTTCACTATAACCTTATGGAGCCATACAGATATCTTTACTAAACATTGCATAAGTCATATAGCATAATAAACAGTAAGAACGATAATCAAAGTATAATGAAAGTATCATGATATGTGTGCTTACATGTTTAGTTATCCATATGTGTTTACATGTTTATTTCTACATATATATGTGCTAAACAGTTTTCTGCCCAACAAAATCCACTACTGGAGCAGGTGAGTTTTCTTATATGGGATTTTCAATTCCTTGGCCCTTTGTTTTCTGTTCTGGCCAACGATTTATGGAGAAACTTTGTTTTATCCAAATATGTTTTGGGATGTTTTTTCATGACTATTTTATTACTGATTGGATAACCAGTCTTCAGGGTAGCTACTCATTTTGATGTTTTGGTTCTGTATATACTTATCATGGCATGTACAGGGCACATAGTTGGGCCCATTTCATTTTAGAAACTAGTGTAATGTCTTGTAAACATTAAGTACATATCTATATATTATTTATGTAGAAAGCAACAACATGATATTATATTCAGCATACAGGATGATATCAGCATGACAGGACATAGGTTCAACCAATTTGTAGCGTCTCGATTCGGTTCATTCGGGTTAACGGGTGGAACGGGAATGGATGTTACAAGGTATGGACTGTTATTGTTGATAATGCCACCTATAATGATAAGAGGTTCTAAATGGTTTGGACTTGAGTAGGTTGAAAAAAGACATACAACCTTGGCAAGAACGCCGTTCCGCAGAATATATGACCCATGCACCTTTAGGTTCGTTGAATTCTGTAGGTGGCGTAGCTACCGAGATCAATGTAGTCAATTATTAGATTGTTGAAAGTGTGACATCCTACTCTGAGTCGAGTCTTAGCATAGAGATGTTTATGAGCTTGTGACGTCCTACTCCGAGTCGAGTCTTAGCATAGAGTTGAGTAGTCGAGTTGAGTCGAGTTGAACCAAACCCAGTTGGGGTAGAATGAGATTATAAGTGGACTTATTTGAGTGAGAGAAAAAGATCAAGCTTGGGTATTAAGTTGTAGCCTATTAACAATTGAGGTACCAGTTAGGAAGTTTTACATAAAATCCTTTGATTTTTGATAGCCTACCCGTGCATACCCATTTCACTTTCCCATTTTTCATCTATCTTCTTCCTTTCCTCTTTTCTTTTCAATTTTCATGGTAGTTAAGCCTTAACTTCAACTTTTTTTTCTATCCAAGTAAGTAAACCTTCTTTAAGTTCATAATTGAATCATTTGGTGTTATTATTTTAGAATTCATAAGGATTCTAATTTATAGGTGAAGGGAGTTCTAAGATTGTAGAGAGAAGAAGCTAAAGAAGAACTCAAGCTTTTTGGAGTACGCGCTCGCGACTTTCAAGTACGCGCTCGCGACCTTGCAAGGCGCGCTCACGACTTATGTTTTCACGCACTTTTGGATTTCTTTTTCAATGCAATTGTATTCCTTGCTTCACTTATATGCCTCCAATCACTTTAACATCAAAATACAACATGAGACCATGTATCAAAACATCATGCAAGCATACAAATGATGTGAAATCAAATAAACATTATGATTTATGAACTATGAATATGATGTTGTGTTATATTATTAGGAAGTGTCATAGAAGTTATTGTTCCTCTATGTGTTAGCTTTACATGGTGTTTTTTGAATCAACCAAAATTGGAGTTGTATTATTGAGAGATATGGACCAAAAGAGTACAGACAGTGCAGGCCGGAAGCGCCGCGCGCGAATTGATGATTTGAGTTACGCGTTTGCCTTTTCTCGCTGCTCGCGGAATCTTGGACCTACCGCGCTCGCGCATTCACCTTGAACTCTCTGTTCTCTTCATTTGGCACATCTTCGTGGCTCGCTACTGTTGAAGTGCGCGCTCGCGTACTGGCCTTTGGCCTGTAAGCGCATTCGCGAACCTTCATAGCGCGCTCGCGAGGTTTGGCTGCGGAACTCACTGTCGTGAGAACACACTGTCTCTCATTTGGCACTTCTCGCGCTCACGACTTTCAAGTACGCGGTCGCGACTTGTGCCCGATAACTCACTGTCTCTCATCTGGTGTATTACGCGCTCGCGACTTTGCAAGGCGCGCTTGCGACTTATGTTTTCATGCACTTTTGGACTTCTTTTTCAATGCAATTGTATTTCTTTGTTTCACTTATATGCCTCAAATCATTTTAACATCAAATATAACATTTGAACATGTATCAAAACAACATGCAAGCATGCAAATGATGTGAAATCAAATATACATTATGAATTATGAAGAACGTATTAATGTGAATGGTTGTGTTATATTAGTGAATACCAACATTTTGCTCCATTTGAGTGTAGTAGAAACCATGTAGATGAAGGCTATTGTAGCAATAGGAGTAGCAGATCTGCACCTCGATCGTTGGATTACTCAGGCTACAGGCCGTTGAGGGATTATGATTAATAACAGGCCATAGCAGCCAAGCATACAGTAGTTCATCCATTTCATACAGGTTTTTCTTATCACTTCCGGTTTCACTTTTCTTATCACTTCGGTTTCACTATAACCTTATGGAGCCATACAGATATCTTGACATAAACAGTACAAAAGATAATCAAGGTATAATGAAAGGATCATGCTATATGTGCTTATATGTGTAATTATCCATATGCATTTACATGCTTATTTCTATCCATGTATGTGCTTGATTGTTTCTTATTTGTTGAGATATCCACTGAGCTTATTTGCTCAGCGAGTTACCTGTTTAACTCGCAGATTTTGAGATTGGTCCATAGAGAGTCGGCTTACAACTGCTGCAGTTCATCTATAGAAGACTCAGTCTTCAGGGTAGCTACTCATTGGATGTGTATTTTTTTTTCTACCCTTTTTATGGCATGTACAGGGCACACAGTTGGGCCCATTTCATTTTGTAAACTAGTATCATGTTTTGTAAAAAGTCATTATTTTGTATACAGTATCAGCATGCTATTATATTCAACATACATTATGATTCAGTTAATGTCAGGATTATATTCAACATACATTATGATTTCAGTATGTCAGGCCATACAGTCAACCAGTTTGTAGCGTCTCGGTCCGGTTCATTCGGGTTTACGGGTGGACCGAGAAGGGGTGTTACAGAAAGATAACCTTACTTATAAGAATTCTCTTGCACTTAATGGTAAATTATTTCATATGAGGTGTTGTGCACATATCTTGAATTTAGTAGTACAAGATGGGTTATCTGAGATAAATGATATAGTTCATAATGTGCGTGAAAGTTTAAAGCATATTACAAAAGCTGAGAGTCTTCGTTTGATTTTTGGTGAAATTGCAAAACAATCAAAATTGCCTTCAAAGAAGCTTATTTTGGATTGTGGCAGAAGATGGAATGTAACATATTTCATGTTATCTACTTCATTAGAATTTAAGGATGTTTTTCCTCGATATGCTGAAAGAGATCCAAGTTACATTTACTTGCCTAGTGTGAAAGATTGGAGAAAGTTAAAGAAGTTTGCTCTTTTCTGCAAGAACTTAATGAGGTAACCAATATCATTTCAGGTACTGAATACCCAACTTCAAATTTATTTCTTCTTGAGTTTTACAATATTAAGAAATTATTGAATGAAGCACATGCAAATAGAAATATTTACATGAAAGGCATGGTTGACAAGATGAATGATAAATTTGAGAAGTACTGGGATAATTGTAATTTGTTGATATTTATAGCGGCTATATTGGATCCAAGAGCTAAAATCAAAGCGATGTGATACTATCGAGTATAAGATTACAATTCGAGAGACTTTAAATATGCTTAACAATGAGTATGTTGAAGCATATAAAGAAAAAAATATTGGGATTGATCAAGATATTGATAGTGAAAATCAAAGAGAATGATTTGGTTCCAATGCTGGGAAAGGGAAGGTTAATGGGGGAGCAAAGAGATTCTATAGTCAAACTAGAACTGTTGATACTATTGTAGATCAGGTAAAGTCTGAATTAGATGTGTAGTTGGAAGGAGTTCATGTTTGTGAAGATGATGAAACATTTGATGCATTAGAATGATGGAAGGTGAACAACATAAAATTTAGAATTTTATCAAAGGTAGCACATGACATACTTTCAATACTCATCACAATTGTAGTTAGTGAATCAGCTTTTAGCGCTGGAGGTAGAGTTGTTCATCCATATAGATCATCTTTGGCAGTAAATGCTATTCACGTTTTAACTTGTGGGTCTGATTGGTTGCAAGCGTTAAAGGGAAGGTTAATGGGGGAGCAAAGAGGTTCTATAGTCAAACTAGAACTATTGATACTATTGTAGATCAGGTAAAGTCTGAATTAGATGTGTATTTGGAAGGAGTTCATATTTGTGAAGATGATGAAACATTTGATGCATTAGAATGATTGAAGGTGAGCAACATAAAATTCAGAATTTTATCAAAGGTAGCACATGACATACTTTCAATACCCATCACAACTGTAGCTAGTAAATCAGCTTTTAGTGTTGGAGGTAGAGTTGTTGATCCATATAGATCATCTTTGACAGTAAATACTGTTCACATTTTAACTTGTGAGTCTGACTAGTTGCGAGCGTTATATGGAATAAAGAGCAAAAAAAAAAGTAAGTACACTAACCATTATATTTCAATGTTGAATATGAATTATTAATATCGTAGCATTAATTAATTAATTTTTAATTGTGTGTTACTAAAGTAGGACAATGAGGATATTCAAGAGATTTCATTACTATAGTAATATAGTTTGCAAATCCATTTTTCAGGTATAATCTTCATCAAAGATTAATATGGTTTTGTAACATCCCTTCCCGATCCACTCGTGAATCCGAATAAACCGAGCCGAGACGCTACAATCTGGTTGAACCTATATCCTGTCGTGCTAATATCATCCTGTATGCTAAATATTATGTCATGTTGTTGCTTTACACATCATTTATATACAAACATTTATTTAATATATACAAGGCATTACACTATTTTCCAAAATGAAATGGGCCCAACTATGTGCCGTGTACATGCCACAGAACCAAAATATCAAAATGAGTAGTTACCCTGAAGACTGGGTCTTCAAAAGATGAACTGCAGCAGTTGTAAAGATGACTCTCTACTCTTCAAAGATGACTGCAGAGTTGTAAGATGACTCTCTACGGTCCGACCCAAAACCCTTGTAT
This sequence comes from Jatropha curcas, assembly GCF_014843425.1. Next base: position 24,660 of record NW_023591401.1, on the reverse strand, counting down.
GAGTCAATATATGATATTTTTAATGGATTTGGTGTTTGATGATAACTCTCTAGCTTTTCTGAGTTAAAACATCTGTAAGTTCGCTGAGCAAAATAAAGCTCAGTGGATATCTAACTTTAAGAATTAAATAAATAAGCATGGTAAGCACAAAATATCACTATACTTTCATGGTCTTACCTGCTGTCATTATGCTGTATGAATAATGGCAATTTTTATTAAGATATCGTATAATTTATAAATAACGCAATTTTCATTAACTGTATGGCTCCATAAGGTTATAGTGGAAACCGAAGGATAAGAAGGACTGTATGAAACTGGATGATATTGTATGGCTGGGCTGCTATGACCCGTATATAAATCATATCCACTCAATGGCCTGTAGCCGAAGTACCAAACTATATGGGACGCAAATCTGCTATCCTATGTCGCGACATAGCCTTATCTACATGGTTTCTACCTAACCTCAGTGGAACATATATAAAATGCATAAACCATACTGTTTACTTATATGCTGTCTCATTCTATACGTTGCTAACCTATTTCATGCTTTAAAAGGATTTCATAGACAACTACAAGTAATAGAGAATGAGTAATAATGCAAACAATTGATAACTTGTAAAGTAACTTGCATAAAATTAATCTAACTGTTGCACCCGCAACGCAACTCTTACTAATCTTTATGTAACTTAATTTAGAACATTCAGATTAAGGAAATTTTTTATTTTAATATTTTAATTAAGTATTAATCTTAGGCTGAATGAAGTCACTTGAATTTGCAACAGCACTTCTTAATGTAGCCTTAAAATCATGCCAGGGGAAAAGCGCTGTACATGTTTCACAAAACAAATTCTAGCATAACTCTTTCTTCTTAACTCCAATTTAGGTCATTCTAAAGTCTATGGTTAGCTAACACATTAGGATACAAATATGTCTTTTGTCACCTCTCTGAAATATATTGGTAAAGTAGTCAAATATTGAATTAAAGTAGCAACTTCTAGTCTGCCCAACTGTTGGTTTCTATCCTGCACAGTTTGTACCATTTTGATCATATCTCTCAATTTATAATGCAAAATTAGGTGATTATAAATTCTATGGTTAGCTAACACATTAGGGTACAAATATGTCTTCTACCACCTCTCTGAAATATGTTGGTAAAATAGTGAAATATTGAATTAAAGTAGCAACTTCCAGTCTGCCCAGCTGTTGGTTTTTAGCCTACACAGTTTTTACCATTTTGGTCATATCTCTCACTTTATAAGGCCAATTTAGGTGATTCTAAATTCTATGATTAGCTAACACATTAGAGTACAAATATGTCTTATATTACATCTTTGAAATATGTTGGTAAAGTAGTCAAATATTAAGCTAAAGTAGCACCTTCCAGTCCGCCCAGATTTTGATTTCCAACCTGCACAGTTTGTACTATTTTGCACAGTTTGTAACTATTTTGGGCATAATCCTTTCAATTTATAAGTCCAATTTAGTTGATTCAAAGCTCATAGACAGTTAAAACGATAGGGAACAAATAACTCTTCTATACACTTCCTATTTCCATTGGTAAAAAAGTTCAAATTCAAGGTTGAGTAGCTGGTCAGTTTCCAAATAAGAACCTGTTTCAGCATTGAAAATCAATATCCAATTCATTATCAATGCATTCCTATGCTTTATCAAAATTCTCAGACCTATTACTCATACATTCAACAACCATATCTTATCACTATCATCACACTACACCATATCTATTGCAGAAATTTGTTAAACTAAAAGAGGATATCAAACCTTCAACCAGAAAGCTTTAACCTTCTTCTTAGCTTCCTTTTCTTCGTCACTTGAGCTCGAACCTCTCCGTATACGATAGATAACATCTTATTAACATTCCAAAATCTCACTAAATTATTGAAATTCAAGAATTCACTTTACTTGGATAGATGTTATTAGGTTGAATTAAGTGCTTGAAAGGTTGAATATTAAGGTAGAAAATGGCAGGAGATTAGGAGAAGATGGAGAAGGTAAAGGTGAATGGAAATTCTCGGGTAACCTCCAAATATATCTTTCTAAGGTATGTTAAAATTTACTAAATATACCTAAATTTTCATTTTTACCATTAATAAAATAAAAAAAAAAAAAAAAAAAAAAAAAAAAAAAAAAAAAAAAAAAAAAAAAAAAAAAAAAAAAAAAAAAAAAAAAAAAAAAAAAAAAAAAAAAAAAAATAAAAAAAAAAAAAAAAAAAAAAAAAAAAAAAAAAATAAAAAAAAAATAAAAAAAAAAAAAAAAAAAAAAAAAAAAAAACCTAAATTTTCAATATTTTACCATTTAATACCTAAACTTTATACTTTATTTCAATTAGGTCCTTATCCTTATACTTTTATTTCAATTGAGTCTACATCTTTATGTTTCATTCAATTAAGTCCAATTCTTTTATTTATTTAATTTGTATGGCTCGAACCGGGTTCTGGTTCATTCCGACTCGACTCGACTCACTAAATGCAATAACTCGATTCAGTAGGATGTCACAGGTTTAATTTTATGCATCAAAGAAATAATGTGTGCAATTGCAAACTAAATTAAATTATATGTTTACAATCTTATATGTAATTAATTGATAAAAATTCAATATCTACTATGATAGAAGTTAATAAATTAATTGATTGCATTCTCTAATTATATGTTGATTTGATCTTTTTGTAGATGGGAAAGTGTGGCTATGTTCTCCGCTTTTTGTGATGGAGAGGAAGCATATATTTCATGGTTTCAGTGATAAATTAGCAATTTAAGATTATGTATAAACTAGAACTATTTAATTTAATTTGATATGTATCATTGTAACATATTATTTGGCATAGATTTATATTTTATTTAAGTTGTAGAATTATTGGATTGTTGAGCATTTGAAAATAGGGACTGAGTGTAGAAATTAACAAGCTCTGAACGAGCTCAAACTCGAGCTTGTACTCGATCTTTTACCAAGCTTGAATTCGAGCTCGAACTCGAGCTAATGTACATCAGCTACTAAATGAGCTGAGCTCATTTGTTACATAAATGAAATTCAAACGAATCGAGCTCAAGCCGAGCTTGATCTATAAATTTTCAAAATGAGCCGAACTCGAGCTTCAATATAAAAGCTCAAATCGAGCTCAAGCCAAACTCGAGCTCACATTAGAATTTCGCAAACCAAATCTGAACGACTCAAAGTTCGGCTTGACTCGATTCCTTTACAGCCCTACACACACACAAACACACACACACACACACACACACACACACACACACACACACACACATATATATATCACACACACACAACACCACACATATATATATCGAGACACACACACACACACACACACACACACACACACACACACACACACATATATATATCGACAAGCTCATTAAAAAAATTGGATTTATTCAATTTAATCCTTAAGATTCTTATAACATTAATTTAGTATTGAACAACCAGATTTTTTAGTCCCATTAATCTACAAGTAAGAATCTAGATGCTAACTAATTAAAATGGTTTGGCTTCCTAATGAACACAAACACACTTAACATAACATTAATATAATATTAGGTGAACTTATTACAAACTAATTAATGTCTTTTGTTGCTAAGCATATCCTTAATTTATTCTTTAATTAATCTCATCCCAAGAAAGAGTGAGATTAACTACAACTTAAGAAACACAAACTCTTGAATAGCAGACACCTCTCCTATTTTATGCAGAGCATCTTTATTAGGTTCTTCATCAACCCCAATTGCCATAATAGCCTCTTTCCTCTTAAAGGTTCTTCCAACACTCATAAAGCTTACATTAACATTATGTCCACCCAAAATGTGTCCAACTTCACCAATCATGCCTGGTTGATCTACTTGTTTGCACAAAATCAGATTCCCTTCAAGACTCACATCCACAGCAAATGAACCCACTCTAGTTAAATGGGGAATCCCATATTTCACTCTTCCTTCAATGCTTATTTGACCACTCTCACAAATTGCACTTGCAAATTTTGAGTCCACATTTGCTATCTGTACTTGAATTGAGTGAATTGGAAACTCAAGAGATGTTTCAACAACTACCCGTTCTTCGCTAATTCGTAGACCTTTCTCCTTCGCAATGAAATCTGCATTGACAAGATTTATATATGCATCTGATATAGGTTCAATTATGCCTTTAGTGATCATTGCTCTAAGAAGTCTCGTGTCCAAGTCATCTGGGTTTCGAGCTGTTTTGTAAGCAACTTTAACTGACTGGATTCCATTGTTGCCTCCACCTACCAATTGTACAGCTAGTCTGCCAAGCTTCTCAGCAAGAAGTACGTAAGGGGATAGTTCTGATAAAACTTCAGAAGGAACCATCGGTGCATTTACAGCAGTAGCAGAAAGTTCACCATTCAAAGCTCCCATAACAGCCTCAGCTATTTCAATTGCTACACCTTCTTGTGCTTCTTTAGTGCTAGCTCCAAGATGAGGTGTGGCAATAACATTCTCATGTTGCACTAATTTGCTATCTTTTGATGGTGGTTCCTCTACGAACACGTCCAAAGCTGCCTGTTAAATGAGTTTAATAAATTAATATATTTAACACAATATGAAATATTTTTAAAAATAATGCTCAAATTAGACTATGAGCTTGATCCTACGGTACAGTTTACAAAAAGCTAAGCTTTTAGATGAAATCTAACAGGTTTTTAATAATCAATTAGGCCCATTAAGCAAGTGTGGTCTGTTTAAGCTTTCGAATGAAACTTAACAGGCGTTGACCAAGTCGCTTAATGAAAATAAATAAGATATTTACATTTATAGATAGTTGAAAAATGTAAAAATTATTATTCTAAAGATTATACTAACCACACAGTAAGTGAATATCTTATATATAAATATCAAAAACAAAAAAAAAAAAATATATTATTGCTTGCTTGGAGAGGGATATAATGTTAGTAAAATCCTTAACTTCAAAAATATAATAGGTCAATCACAAAATTTGGAGTGCCACACAGTTTTTTCTGTAAAGCACATGAGTATATTTATGTATTTGGCCTGCTTTTCCTAGTATCTGTCTCTTATATGCTTTGTTTAGCCAGAAATGAGTCAAATTGATCTTCTAATTGAAATTCAAAAGTTTAGTTTTAAATGAATTATATGTTGCGAACAAATTGGAAGCATTATTTCAATATTTGAAACCTAAGAATAAAGAAAATTAAGTAAAATAAATATATAAATATACCTGAGCAACTTTACCAGAATCAAGGGCTCTAAGCAAAGCATCTTCATCAATAACACCACCTCTAGCAACATTAATGATGCGAACTCCATTCTTCATCTTCTGAAAAGCATCATCACTGAATATATTTTGAGTGGTGGGAGTGAGAGGCATGTGGAGAGAAATGAAATCAGCAGAGGAAATGGCTTCCTCGAAAGAGACTAACTCAACTCCAGTGGCACGAGCTCTATCAGCCGCAGCATATGGGTCATGAGCTATCACATTCATTCCTAATCCTTTTGCACGTCTTGCCACTTCTGTTCCCACTTTCCCAAATCCCATTACTGCTAGTGTCTTTCCAACTAAAGATACACCCACGTACTTGCTTCTCTGCCATTTCCCTGTTCAAATTTAACTTACCCATTCTTAATCCAACATGGATTGATTAATTGGTATTTTGTTCCTTATTTTTAATTTAATTCACAGATTAATTAAAATTTTTTAATATATATATAAATCAACTCAATTAATTCATGGAAGTATGAAGATTAAATAAAAAAAAGAATTTTAATTGTGAACCATTTATACCAAATACATTCAAATTGTAATTTTCCAGGAAATAAACCATTTTGAACCAAATGAGTTGATTTAAAAATTTTACGAATTAAATTAAAAATTACATAAAATATTAATTTCAGATATTCTATTATAAAATATATTAGTGACAGAGACAGAAAGGACCACATGAATCATGTGAAGGATGATTACTCGTCGGTGGAAAAAGGATCCAATCATTCAATTTTTTTTATTGAAACTGAAAAGCAACAAGACAACACAACAAACCTCAAAGTAGGAAGGAAGCGGGAAATCGACTAGATGAGTTCCCCATTTATTATATTATATTTATTATTATGGGACACCCTTCCAACTGCAATGGGTCCCACCATTTCTTAATCAACTTTTATGATTCAGACTTTTTTTTTAAACGAGTTTTAATTATTTGAAAATGACTTAACATAGTTTTAATTATTTAATTATTTTTTCTTTTTCAATACCAAGACGTATTGTGTGTAGTGTAGGGACAACGAAGGTAGAAAAAAAGGATACCCCAGTCCCCAAGTAACTCATCCACACCTAACCATGTCCTTCATGGACCTCCTTCATACTATTCTGAATATGACTTGTCTCTCAGATTTTTACAGGTTATTTTCAGTCTCTACCAAACAAAATAAAACTTATCTCTTTACCAAACCCAACGCTTCAAAGAAAATCTATCACTCTGGATTTTTTTTTTTCTAATATATTTTAACTTTAACGCTCAGATTTTTAAAATGATTTTCTATATATAATTTGATAAAAAAGATTTTTTTTTTTTTTTTTTTTTTCTATCACTCTGGATTTTTTTTTTTCTTATATATTTTTCAAACTTTAACGCTCCAGATTTTTAAAATGAATTTTCTATATATAATTTGATAAAAAGATTTTTTTTTTTTTTTTTTTGGTAGATGCATTATTAAATCTCTCTTCCTTTTTCTTTTTTCTTTTTCCACATTTTTTCTTTTTCTTCTTATTTTTTTTTTTTTTTTTTTTGTAGATGCATTATTAAATCTCTCTCCTTTTCTTTTTCTTTTTCTTTTTCTTTTTCTTTTTCAATTTGACCAAGTTTAATGAGATTCTTTTAAATTGTTGATATGAACTGCTAACTCATCCATGTAAATGGCTTATAAAAAACATGTGGGTTCGAAAAACGTACGTGGACTTCATGTTCTTTTTACTCGAATCATATGAGTGATATAGTTATTTATGTTAGAACTTCCAGTGACTTTTTTGCTCCAGAATCTTAAAAATGATCAGATTGAAGAAGAAAAAAGTTTTGTCTCTCAAACTAATGTTTCAAAGTTTCTTCTTTTAGTTTTAACAATTTATATAAAAAATTTACTAGTTTGACTAATTAGGGTAAAATGCTCTCTTCTAAATATTTAAAGGAATTTTATATCTAGTGTTCGAATTTAAAAACTCTATTTAAGAACTCTTGTCATCTCATCTCTCTTTTTATGAGCAAATGATGTTTCAAATTTTAATAATTGTGCGCCATTCATCTAATAACTTTACCTTTAAATGTTAATAATTGACCCAAAAATTATCATTTTTATTCTTTCAAATGTGTAATATATATGCAATTCTATAATTCCTACCGTGAGTTTTGATAAGAACATGGTTGATCAATCCAAAAACTAAAAGTAATAATAATAATAATAATAAAGATAAAAAGAGTACGTAATTTTCCATACCAGCTTTCATGGAGGCATCTGCCTGTGCAACATTTCGAGCCATGGCAGTAAGCAAGGCGATCCCATGCTCTGCAGCTGCAATAGTATTGGCAGTAGGAGCATTAACCACTAAACAACCTAATTCAGTAGCAGCTCTCAGATCCACATTATCTATCCCAACACCTGCTCTTCCCACCACCTTCAACCTCCCTTTCCCCGCCTCAAACACCTCCTTACTCACCTTCGTCCCGCTCCTCACAATCAAGGCATCACATTCTTTGATCTTCTTGCAAAGATCTTCGCTCGAAAGATCATAGCAACACTCCACATTCCCAATACTACGTAGAAGCTCCAAACCAGCTTCTCCCAGTTTCTCGGAAACTAAGATAGTGGGTTTTTCTTCGCCGAGAACTGTCGTCTGTAGTTTTCTAGATGCTTCAGAAATTGATTCGACTATTGCGTTGTTAGTTAATAAAGAATAGCAGCGCGACTCAGAACGCGATGCTTTAAGGGAGATATTGGGAATGGAAGTGGTGTGATTGTGGAGAAACAATGTTGAAGATGATCGAGAAGAGTTTGAAGAGGAGATGGCAAAAGATGGACTGAAAATTGATTTGGTAGAAGAAGAAGAAGAAGCCATGGCAAATGATTTCTTTTCACTGGTTCCTTTGATCTGTGTGTGTATTTAGAGATCTTAGACACGTATATATAGGAGGTGTTTGAAACCCATTTTGGAAAAATTATTTTCTTGCAATAAAGAAGAGCCTGTAACTAAGAATAGATAATTTAACAGTAAGCAAGTAATTTTACTTGGATGGAATTGAATTCAATGGATGGTCAAAATGAAGAACAATTGTCAAATGGAAGTTTGGTAGAATACTTTTCAACTAGCTTTCTCACTATTTACCTTTGGGGAAATAGTTGGCTATTGTGAATTTAGGTATCTTAGCAAATTTATATTTGTAAGGTCTCCCCAAAATTATGGTTTTAGAAAGCCAAATAGTTTCAAAACCAAAAATGATTTACTATTTAGGTTATGGCCTAATTTAGGGGAATGTGAATTCTTGATTAAAACTTTCGTGATGAAATTATAAATTCTTAATTTATCTAGAAAGCTTACTCGTTTTAACTCGTGAATAAAATTATAAATACGAAAAAAAAAACATTTAAGAAAAGGAAACACAAAAAAAAATAGAAAGAAAAAAAAAGGAAATATTGAAAAAAGGAAACATTGAGAAAAAAAGAAACAATGAAATATTCTATTTTGTAGCACCCTAAAAAAAATAGAAAGGCACAAGAGAGAAACGGCAACGGCGACGGGCAACAACAATGGTAAATACAGTATATACATATATATGGTATATATGAGGTATATACAATATATAAGACATGTACGGTATACATACATGTATATGGTATATACATAATATATATGGTATATATAAAATAATATAAGACATGTACGGTAACATACATGATATGGGATATAACAAATATATATGGTATATATAACAATAGTATTTATATATATATATATATAATAATTAATATATATACACACACACATAGGTAAAAACAATAATACAATATACACACACCCATGTATAGTATTAATTCAATACACACACACATAGGTAAAACCAATTAAATACAATATACACACACACTGTATCAGTATTAATTCAAATAAAATCGAGACTACTACATTGTCTCTTTAAAATATAAACAATATCCATCACAGTAACAGTTTTCTGGTAAGCATTAAGCCATTGATATTTTTATAAAAAAATGAAATCGCAAAATAAAAAATGAAAACAATTATTTACAATAAGAAACGGCATCTAAAAAACATAATCAAAAAATGAAATCAATAAACCTTGTGAATGAAAAAACGCAACCGTGGAAGAGCAGAAAGAATAAGAAAGTATAATGACAGCCGAATAAGTTTCAAAGACTTAAAAAACAATTCTATTAATGAAACACAAAAAGAAAGGAATTGAAGAAAAGGAAACATTGAAAAAAATGAAACACTGAAATATTCTATTTTATAGCGCCTAACAAAAAAAAGGACACAATAGTAAATGCATATTGTAAATAACAATAATTTAAATCTCAAAGTCAATCTGACTTTTTTTTAGAAACTGACATTTCGAACAATATCCCTTATAATACCCTAACTTTCAATTAAGGATAGAATTGTAAATAAAAAAAATATTTTCATTATTTTTCTAAAATTAATATTAAAAATGAAATTCTAAATATCCTTTAAATATTCAATTACATTCACATCTAGTGGGCGACACGTGTATAGATTTTAAAAATATGATATTTGAAACGTGCAATTAAAATAATTAAGAAGTTATTTATTTATTTTTTATTAGATGAATATAATTTGTCTATACTATCATTTAGAACAAGTAGGCATTTTTTTCATCCTAAAAATATAAATAATATATTTTTAGGATGAAAACATACGTAATTTAAAAGCTATATTTCACTAGATTATATAATTTTTATGCCATGTTTCGGGATTTTTTAGTAACATAAATTTATATCATTAAATATTGAATCATTAATTAGCACATTTATTTCAAGAATTAAAATTTAATCTATGCAACATCAATTGAATAGATTAATCAAAATTTTTAAAATTTTTATTTTGAAAATTTTTATAATTGTCATATGGTGATTTAAGAAATGATGAAAATATATATTTTTTATTTATGACTCCATCCTTAATTGAACTTGATGGTACTATTACTACAAAAGGTTGAAATTAGAGTAAAATTGGCAAAAAAATTAAAATAAGTTGAAATTACAAAAACCTACAAAAGGAATGGCAACGACAACAACAGCAACGATAAATACAGTCTATACATATATATGGTATATTCAAGGTATATATAGTATATAAGATGTATACGGTATACATACATATATACGATATATACATAGTATATATGGTCTATATAAGATATATACAGTATATATATACATATGTAAAACCAATTAAATATAGAATATAAAAACATCATTAAGGACTTCAATTTGATTGGTTAAAAAATAAATGTAATTTAGTATATATTATCATATATATTATATATAATATATTATATATATATATAATATATAAATATATATATAAATCACTATAATTTGAATCGAGAGTACTTACCTTGTCTCGCTAAAACCATAAACAACATACCATGGCGTGACAAGTTTTTCGCGGCTAGCATTAAGGCCGCTGATACATTAACAAAAATGAAGTCGCAGAACAAAAAATGAACAAAATGAAAAGAATGAAAATAATTATTTTACAATAAGAAACGGCAAACCTGATAAGACATAATCAAAAAAATGAAATCAATAAATCCTTGTGATAAAAAAAATGCAACCCGTGGAAGAGCATAAAAATAAGAAAATTATAATTGTTCACGCCCGACCTATATATAACACTAAATAGAATCGAGAGTACTACCTTGTCTCCTTAAAACATAAACAACATCCATGGCGGTGACAGTTTTCCGGCTAGCATTAAGCCGCTGATACATTTATACAAAAATGAAATCGCAGAACAAAAATGACAAAATGAAAAATGAAAATAATTATTTACAATAAGAAACGGCAACTGAAAAACATAATCAAAAAATGAAATCAATAAACCTTGTGAATAAAAAAAATGCAACCGTGGAAGAGCATAAAGAATAAGAAAATATAATTGTCACGCCCGACTCTAATCACCAGAGGAATTGTCTGCTTTGGATCAAAGCCAAATCCTCCATACAGGACTGACAAGACTCGCACGATTTTATCCCACAGGTAAAATAGGAAACTTCCTAGGAGATCACCCATCTTAGGATTTCTGTTAAGCAAGCACGCTTAACCTTGGAGTTCTTCCAACTCTCCAGCCATGCCACCAAAAGGCGCCTCTAATGATTAGCTCCTCTCTTTTCGATATATGATTTGATTCATTCCTATGTCCTGCATTGCACTACCGTAGCTAGCCTGCTATCCTAGTAGCTAGCCTGCTATCCTAGAAGCTAGCCAGGAGCTTTGCTCTACCCGCCTTCTTAAGATCGTTTTGCCGGGTTGGAATGTCACACTTTTATCATTTCTTTGGGTGGTGGAGACAACTTTCTAAATGCAATCTTTGCAAGTAGTGTGTGTGATGTGGACCAATGGAAGCTGAGCAAAGAACCTATATAAGGAGCAAAGAAAGGAGTTGTAAAGGTGACTCTCTTAGGGCACTTGTTACCATGTATGAGAACAAGGAGCAGCCAGTCAAAAGAATTCAGCAAAAAAAAAAATATAGGAGAGAGAGTCAGTAGCTTTTAGCACTAATGTTACTACATCACAAAAGGAGAGAAGGATTTTTTGAAGAGCTCGGGACGTGGGCACCGCGGTCAACCAACGACATAAACCTAAAGTTTGTTATTTATGCCTTTTATCCCTTTTGGGTATTTTATTTTGATTAATATATTTGTAATAATGCTAGGCTAAATATTCAAATCTAGTTATGTGATTTATCTATTAATTTAAAATGCAACTTTGAATAGTTTGATTTGTGTTTAAATGCTTAAATTCCTGATTAATATGTTTAAACTTAATGCTTGTGAATATGTGGGTACCTATATTTGCATGATTTTAGATCTGTTTGAATAGATTGAGAGATTGATAAATTAGATTGGATCCCACATATTAAACCTAGAATTTTAAACCTAGAGATATGCTAAGTTCTCTGAGGGTAAAAAGAATTTAACACCGGCTTAATGAGTTTTAATTGTGTTAAGCTATGAGAGTAGATGTCGCATGACTTTAACATCCCACTTAAACTCGAGTGAGGAATATGGATACCCTAGGGTAGTTCTCCTTCAGGCTACAAGAGTAGATGTCGTGTGGTTTTAACAGTCCATTTAAACTCGAGAGAGAAATTTGGACTCTATAAATCAACTATTCATGGTTTGCACTGAGAATTAATAAAGATCCCATAGCTAGACTATCTCAACAATTATTTGCTTGAATTTACTTTTGATTGTCTCCATTTGCTAATTTTAATTTGAATTTGTTTAATTTAACTGCAACTTAGTGTAAATCAATTACACTTTTTTCGGTCTTCCTAATAATTATCAAGCATAGAAAATTAATAGCATATTCCCCAATCTCTGTGGAATGATAATCTTTTTACTACTTGTATGATTCGTATACTTGCGGAGCGAATATTAATTTCTCAAATTACTCGAACAGCGGCTGAATAAGTTTCAAAGACTTAAAAAAAAAAAAAATGATTCTATTAAGGGCATCACAAAAAGAGAGGAAAAGAAGAAAAGAAAACATTGAAAAAAAATAAACACTGAACTATTCTATTTTGTAGCGCCCTAAAAAAAAGACATATACCATAAATAACAATAATTTAAATCTCAAAATCAAACTGACATTTTTTTTTTTTTAAAACTGACATTTAGTACAATATCCCTTATAATAACCTAACTTTCAATTAAGGATAGAATTACAAATAAAAAAATATTTTCATTATTTTTTAAATTAATATTAAAAATGAAATTCTAAATGCCTTTTAAGTATTAAATTACATTCATATCTAGTGGGCGATACATTCATAGATTTTAAAAATATGATATTTGAAACGTGCAATTAAAACAATCAAGAGGTTATTTATTTGTTTTTTATTAGATGAATATAATTTTTCTATATTATCATTTAGAACAATTAGGCATTTGTTCATCCAAAAAATATAAATAATATGAAAAAATACGTAATTTAAAAGCTATATTTCATTAGATTATATAATTTTTATGCCATTTTTCGGGAATTTTTAGTAACAAAAATTTATATCATTAAATATTAATTATTAATTAGCACATATATTTCAAAAATTAAAATTTAATCTATGCAACATCAATTGAATATTTTTAAAATTTTTATAAATGTCACATGATGATTTAAGAAATGACGAAAATATGTTTTTTTTTTAATTTACAATTCTATCCTTAATTGAACTTGATGGTATTATTACTATAAAAGGTTGAAAAAATTTGCAAAAAGATCAAAATAAGTTAAAATTATAGAAACCTACAAAATTTAGAGTATTCTAATATATTAATCCTACTTTTTCCATACCCTTAAATGAATAACTAGTTTGTTATGTAATTTATTACCGTAATTTATTGCCATGGATTAGAGCATATTGGTAACACCACCCTAAAAGTAAGCTGTATTTTTTTGCCGTGGATGCTGTTAGGAGCTGTATTAGGCTCCGTTTGCTATAAATTAATTCAGAAATAAATTTTATATAAAAACCATTTGTAATGAATTTTCTATTTTTGAAATAAATTTAAAATTTAAAATTTATTAATTTTAGAAGAATATAAAGGTGAATAGTGTTGTTGTAAAGTTTTAAAAAAATATTAAACTTAAGAATATTACCAAAAAAAAAAATAGAATATTCATTAACAAAATATTTTTTAGTGCAAAGTTAATTAGAATATTATTAAATTTATTTTTTTTCTTTCTCATCCTATTTTCTTTCTTCAAATTCATGCTGGATTTGAGTTATTCCCAAACTAAATCAATCTAATCTCTCTATTGTGGTGGCTGGAGTTGATGAGAGCGGTGGCGGTTGAAGTTATTAGGGACGCCGGGAGGGTGTAATCGGCCGACCCTTGACTAGTCCCGCCAGCTTGTGGCCGATCTTGCTAGAGAAGCAGAGAGTAATGTTGAAGGGGAAAAGCAAGACTTTGACTCGCTTCTTTCTACACTCGCTGGAAGAGAAAGAGAGAGACTGGAGATGGAGTGAGCGGCGGAGGAATTACGATAAGAAGCTCTGGTAGGCCGATTACTGATTAGGTCACCGGAAACGCCAAAAGAAAGGAGAAAGGGGGTTATCTCAATCGACAAGCCCCTCTGTCTCTCTCGTTAGGCTGCTCTGAACAAGAACGAAGGCAGAAAGCGGTGGCCAGAGGTGTTGCTGGTGTTTTGAGGTGGTCAGATTAGCAAAGCTGTGAGCTTCGGTGAACGAAAAACGAACGGGATAGAAGAGGGGGCTGTGGTGCAATCAGGAAGGGGGAGAAGGGATTTTGGGTTAGTTGTTGATTTGGTTCAATTTAGATTTGATTTGCTCAATTTAGATTTGATTTGGCTCAATTCGTGAATTTTTTTATTGCATATTCAACGTGGCAAAATTGATTGTAACTTGGAATTGTAATTTTTCACATCATCTGGCGTGTTGTGCACAACAGTTTACTACTCTTGACTAGGTGTGCAATTGTTATATAAAGTAAAATAGAGTGCCATAAGGTTACTTTGAAAGCACGGAAGGCAAAAGACTTTTTCGTGCAAGTTCACGGGGCAAATAACTCATTGGGCTCAAAACTTTAGTAGGAGAATTCCCATATGATAATCCTATGTGGGCAAAATTGATTGTAACTTGGAATTGTAATTTTTCACATCATCTGGCGTGTTGTGCACAACAGTTTACTACTCTTGACTAGGTGTGCAATTGTTATAAAAAGTAAAATAGAGTGCCATAAGTAATCTCTAGTGTGGGCAAGAACTTGAGTTGTAAACTTGGAATTGTAATTTTTCCCCATCATTCTGCGTGTTGTGCACAACAGTTTAACTACCTTGACGTTAGTGGTGCAATTGTTATAAAAGTAAAACCTAGAGTGCCATAAAAATTGATTGTAACTTGGAATTGTAATTTTTCACATCATCTGGCGTGTTGTGCACAACAGTTTACTACTCTTGACTAGGTGTGCAATTGTTATAAAAAGTAAAATAGAGTGCCATAAGATTACTTTGAATGCACGGAAGGCAAAAGACTTTTTTGTGTAAGTTCACGGGGCAAATAACGCATTGGGCTCAAAACTTTAGTAGGAGAATTCCCATATGATAATCCTATGTGGGAAAAATTGATTGTAACTTGGAATTGTAATTTTTCACATCATCTGGCGTGTTGTGCACAACAGTTTACTACTCTTGACTAGGTGTGCAATTGTTATAAAAAGTAAAATAGAGTGCCATAAGGTTACTTTGAAAGCATGGAAGGCAAAAGACTTTTTCGTGCAAGTTCACGGGGCAAATAACGCATTGGGCTCAAAACTTTAGTAGGAGAATTCCCATATGATAATTCTATGTGGTCAAAATACATGTCATCAAATAGCATCAGAAAGTTGCAGCAGAGAAAATAAAATACAGCGGTAATTCTCTGGATTTTCAAGCAATTCGTTAGTTTCCAAGCATAGAATTCATTTGCAACCAGATTATTCAGCCACCTCAATCTGATTTATGGTAATTCTCTGCGTCCCGCCAATCTGACATCCATCTTTCATTAATCCAACAAACAAGTCCCCATTAAAACTAGAATTATGAGACTGCAATTTATCGGAAACCTACCAGTTCACAAAGCAATTAGGTTGGATCTATGCATGTAAGGGTTAAATTGCATGATAACCCATATAGAACTAAGTCTTATTCTGTTGATTAAATGATATAGGTAAAGCTAAGCCTAAAAAATGTGGAACAAAGTGAGACTAATCATCAAAGAACTTTAAAAAGATTTGGAAACAAATAGCCAAAGAGAAAAGCAGAAGCCCAATCTTTGATTGATCTCTTTAGTCAAATTCTCCACCCCAACAAACAGAAATATCCATGTCTAGCATGTATTCTACTTCAAACATAAAGTTACCATCTATATCACAACATCGAAGTATACTTTTCTATGACAAGAAATGCAATGGCATCAAATTACCTTCTTCGATTTACTCCAGTCAGAGTCTATTCTCTTTTTAATCCAATATTAATAGGAAGAATGTAGCGGAAATAGTGTTTTTTTGGGAAATTTTGCATTACATGGTATCAGAGTTCCCTCCTCATCATCATCTTTTTTTTGCTAAATGTTACTCAATATCTCTCTGTCAAACTCACTTCTTCGAATTATCTCTTATGGAAAGCTCAAACCTTACCATATTGCTTAATGGCTACAATCTTACTCATCCTATCTCTTCTACAGCTCAGTCGTCTTCCTAAATCTTGGGTGAGTGTAACAGGAATCTTGATTATTTGTTGTGATTTCAATAGGATTAACTTGTTTTCAGTTGGTTATTTTGTTCCATCTTGGAGTCTTTTCTAAATTCATCAAATCATTGGCTCCACCATAGCCAAAGAGGCTTGGACCAAACTGAAGACAATTTTCTTATCCAGCCCTCTTATTTTATCAAGTATTATAAAGTTGGATATATTTTTCTTAAGTCTCTTCATTTGGTGGAGCATTAACATTTCTCTGCCACTTAAAAGTTTCCAAGCATATTAGGATTTGGAATTTCAGGCCTTAACAAAACACCTTCAAGAAAAAAGGAACTACGCAACAAATTTCTTAACCTACACTCTTGATATGTAACTCTTAACTAATAAAATATCTATGATGAACTTGAAAGCCAAAATCCAGCAACTATAAAGGAATTCACTCCATTCCTTTATAACAATGCCAATGCAAAGGTAAACAAAAATTTGAGTTTTTACTTTCCCTTGGTAACAAATAGTAAAGCCTTATATCCACAAATAACATGCAACCCGCCCAAAAAGCGTTCAAGCCCAAACCCGACGCGGAAACATTTCCTCCCTCCTATATAGACATATAATAAACCTTTTCATAGTGAACTTCGGTGCCTAAACAAATCCCATATCTCAAAAGCAAGAAATAACAAGTCAACAAACGATATGTAAAAACTCAAGTTAATGGCACCATCAAATCACGCAGTCGCGCTGTGAGCACATAGCGAACTATTCTTTCGCCTTTTACTAAAGAATACCGTGTGCTTGCTGCAAATAGCGGCATACGCAAATTTTTGAACGGTTCCTTCTTTTTAGGGTGGCCCAACACTAATTTAGTTTAAGTCTCTAATTTTGGAGGGCACAAACCTGTCATTTTGTTAATCTAAGCGGGATGCCAAAGTCCCTAGATTATTTATCTATCTTGACATCTCATTATCAAAATTGGGAGGTCTGATAATGTATCAGGCCTGCGACTCTCCATCTCTTGATTGTCACTTTCTTTAAGAGTTTGCAGGCAAAGGAGTTAATTGTTAGTCATGTTTCAAGTAAACACCAGCTACTTAATTTATGTCTATACAAGCCTCCGGCAAAAATTGGTCTACAAGCTATATGATCCAAAATCAGTGTCTCCAATGGAAGAACTATATTACAGAGGCATATATTGTAAATTATGTGTATATATTGTACATCAAACTTATTTTAATCTTAGTTAACCTTGTTGTTACTATAAAGTTATCCTGTTGAGAGAGGCCGAACACATCCACTCTCCGAAATTTGAAAAAAAGAAAAAAATCTTATGGCGTAAATTTTAAAATCAATTGTATGACTCTTGAAAATTGAAAATCCACCTCATGGAACCTTAAACTTCACTTTTTACAATAATCTCACACATTGTCATGCTAGCAACAATGATTTTAAGATTTTTAAATTTTATTAGTAAAATAGTGATTTTATATATGACTAGTATAACTATTGATAAAATAATAGAGAAATAAATAATTCTCTATCAATAGAGAACTCCTAATTTTCCTCAAATAGACTATTGATAAAATAATCAGAGAATAATAGAATTAATTCTTTATCACTTTAAAAATTGAAGGATAAAAAAAAAAAAAAAAAAAAAAAAAAAAAAAGGAGAACTCCTAATTGACTTTGACATAGTAAACTTTTTACAACAGTTTTGCTAAATTAAATAATTTATGAATAAATCTTACATAAATAAAATTATAAAATATTTATAAGACATATTTATTTGCATAAAAATTTATTTTTTATATTAATATTGAAATATTTAAGCTAATTTGTATATTCAAGCAATCACCTTCTTAAACTCAATTCAAGAACACATAGTAACTCGGAATTTGATTGTGTTTGTTAAAGTCATTTTTGAACTTTCTATTTGATTTCCAGTTTTGGAATTTAGAATTTTTGCCTATTCTAACAACTCCTTGGTCGTTATTCGCTACAAGACAAAGGTCAGACTTGTTTGAAGTCAATTCAAACATGTTTCTTCTCTAAGCATCCATTATGGGAAAAAGAATAGATAAGCTCCACTATGACACAAACTAAAAATAAAAAGGAAAAATTATGCATAATATCACAAACTTAAAATAAAAAGGAAAAATTATGCATAATATAGAAATGCTGCCATACCATTTTAGTTCAAGACTCAGTAAAGAATTTGGATTGGGATAGAACAGAAGGATGCAAGGGAACTCATGCAACATGACCCACTTATATTCTGAAAAGGTTTTGATTGAAAGTTAGAATTTTTGGAAATAGATCAAATGCTCTTTGCTTACCCAGAACAAACTCGAGATTTTTTTTTTCTTTTGGCCCATAAACTAATATCCTTCTGTCTATGAGACGGAAAATCTTTCCAAATTATCTTTATAAGAGGCTAAAAATTTTAAAAAAGAAAAAAAAACTACAGTGCAGGCAAAGATTTTCTTAAAGGTCAATTATTTTTTATTAATACAAGCTAAAAGAGTAAACAGCTTTGAAAATGACCAAAAAATAAATAAATAAAAAATAAAAAACCCATGAACCTCGTGATAAGTGAGGAATCTTAACTTGTTTTCTTTAGCTTGACATGAAGAATTCCAATACTATACAAACTGACATTTAGTCAGATCAAATACCAGTTTCAGCTAACACAAAAAAGATACAAATACATAGCAAAATTAGAAAAATCTTAAATCCCAAAAAGAAAAAATGTAGAGAAAAGATACAGAAAGTACCAAGAGACAAGAAAGCCTAGAAACATATACAATCTGTTGCTTTTTCTTTACAACCCCAAAAGAAAGAGGAAAAGGAAATTAAATCATAGGCAGAGGAAAAGGAAATTAAAGCATAGGCAAGCTGAACTAGAATCGAACCATACTGTAGATGAACCAGAATCGATGGTCCAAAATTTTGAATTGGAATCGGTAGTTCAAGGGGCCGATTAAGGTTCATGTGCATGTTAAAAAATGAATTTGAATCGACGGTTCCAGTCTAGTTCGAACCGGATGCCCATACAAAATTATTTGCAGCTTAAAATTTTTTATAAAAAAATTTATATCACTTGATTTGAGATTGTAGTGTAGAACAATCTTTAATATAGTCTAGATCTATTGTTCATAGAATTTGTTTGACAGGAATATACAATAATCGGAAGCGTACCTTGATCCATAACAGTAGATCTATTTTGACTTAATTTTTACAAATTGACTTAATTTGAATTAATTGGATACCCAAGTAACTCATCCACCTAACCATGTCCTTCATGGACCTCCTTCATACAATTCTGAATATGACTTGTCCCTCAGATTTTTACAGGTTATTTTCAGTCTCTACCAAAACAAAATAAAACTTATCTCTTTACCAAACCCATCACTTCAAAGAAAATCTATCACTCTGGATTTTTTTTTTTTCTAATATATTTTAACTTTAACGCTCAGATTTTTAAAATGATTTTCTATATATAATTTGATAAATTTTTTTTTTTTTTTTTTTTTTTTTAATATGATGAGTTGATGATTTTTTTTCCACAACCAATTATATCCTAACTCTCCTCTTATTCTCAATCAAAATTCTCTCAAATTTCCATAGTTCATTATTTTTTCTATTGCTTTATTTTTCTTAATGGAATTAATCTATGTTTATTTTTTTATTGTTTCATACATCCATTCTAAATCCTTCTAACTGCAATTTTTCTCATTTCATATAATTTACGTTCATTGATTTTTTTATAATATACTTTCTTAGTATTTGGAAAAAATAATAATTTCCAACTCATTCCATTAATTTCATATTCCATTTATTCATTTTTTTTCCATAATTCCATTTAAAAACATGGCACATAATTCACAAAGCTGCAAGGGAAAACGAGTTGCTCAAAGCGTGGAAGAAATTGATTCAATCGATCCATTGATTGATTTTTCACCACAATTTAATGATGAAGTTTAATATCAAACTCTAATTGAGGAACGTTATATTCGTCGTCATCCACCACAAGAAGCAATATCTCCTAATATTTCAATAGGTAAACCACCAAAATTAGATATTTTCAAGAAGCACTATGCAAAAATTGTTCAAGATAACGGAGAAATCAATGTGGTTCGATGTAATTATTGCAAAAAAGAATATGCATTCAAGCTTGGAGGAGGCTATGACACTCTTTAGCAATTTAAAAATCACATCATCCAAGTGAGGTAGAATATGGATGTAAACTCAAACTCAATTATCGTCGTCAAAGTATAGTGATCCTAACCACGCCTCTATTTAAAATTATGATGAAACTAATAAAATTGAAATGGTTCAAATAGTTTGCATGGAATATTATCTTTTCCATTTGGGAAAAAATTGAGTTTAATAACTGTGACATCCTAACCGAGTCGAGTCTTTGCAAGGTCGAGTAGTCGACGTGAGTCGAGTTGAACCAAACCTTGATTGGTAGAATGGGTTATTAGTGGACTTACTTGAGTGAGAGAAAAAAGATCAAAGCATATGGGTGAGGATTTAGTTTGCATTAAAAGATCAAGCTTGGTATTAAGTTATAGGCCTTTTGGCCACTTGAGTTACCATTAGTAAGTTTTCACATAACTCTTGACTTTGATGGGCTTACCCGGATAATCATTTTCACTTTCCCATTCATTCTTTATTCTTCATCTTCTTCATCTCCTTCCTATCTCCATTCCATTTTCATGGTATGTTAAGCCTTAACTTTCACCTTCTTTTATCCAAGTAAGTAAAAACCTTCTTGAAGTTCATAATTGAATTCATTGGTTTTATTTTTAGATATCATAAGAATTTCTTATTATAGGTGGAAGTAGTTCAAAGGTAGTAGAAAAGAAGCTAACAGAAAAACTCTAAGCTCTTTGGAGTGAAGGTTTGATATCTCCTTTCATTTACCATTTTCTTTCTTGCGAAATTGTGTGGTGTGTGCAATTGAGACAATATATGTGCTGCATGTTGAGTGGAGGACTTGTAATGGTGAGAAAACAGGGGAGAATTGAATAATGAAGTAAATAGGAGTTTATGCTGAACGTTTTGCTGGAAATTTTACCAGTGACTGTCATCTTGATTTTAACCCCATTTAATGATGGAATTAGGAAGTTTCATAGAAAAGTTATTTGTTCCTCATGTGTTAGCTTTCATGGTTTTTGGGAAATCATCCAAATTCGGAAGGTTGTATATTGAGAGATATGACCAAAAAAGAGTACAGGACTGTCAGGCTGGAAAACCGACGGCGCCGCGCGCAAATTGCATGACACGCTCGCGAATTTCACCGGGAAAACTCTCTTGACTCTTCATTTTGCAATCTCGCGCCTCGCGACTTTGCAACTTGCAGTGCGCGCACTTTGCTCGATAACTTCTCTGACTCTCATGTTGCACATCTCGCACTCGCACTTTGCACTGCGCCGCTCGCGACTTTGTGCTCGATAAAAACTAACACTGGACTCTTCATTTTTGCACTGTACGCGCTCGCACTTGCAACATCTCCGCTCGCGACTTGTATTTTTCATGCACTTTTGGGACTCTTTTCAATGCAATTGTATTCCTTTGCTTTAACTTATATGCTCCAATCATTTTAACACCAAAATACAAACATTGAGAACTTATTTAAAACAACATGCAAGCATGCAAATATGGTGAATCAAAATAAACATTATCATTTATGAAGTTTATGAACTTATCTATGCTTGGCTGCTATGGCCCATATATAATCATATCCACTTCAACGGCCTGTAGCCGGAGTATCAAACTGTATGGGTGCCAGATCTGCTATCACTATGTCGCCGACATAGCCTTATCTACATGGTTCTTACCATAACCTTTCAATGGAGCATAATTAAACAGCAATATCATTGCTATATGTGCTTTATGTTAATATCCATATGGCGTTTACATGCTTATTTCGTATATATGTACTGTGCTGCATTTGTTCTCTATTAAGTTGAGATATCCATGAGGCTTTAGTTTGCTCAGCGAGTTTACCTGGTTTAAACTCGCCAGGTTTTGAGGCTGGACCGCTTAGAGAGTCGCGTACAACTGCTGCAGTTCATCTGATAGAAGACTCAGTCTTCAGGGGTAAGCTACTCATTGTAATGTTATCTTTGTTCTATCCTTTTCATGGCATGTATAGGTCACACAGTGGGCCCATTTCATTTGTAACCAGTTATAATGTCTTGTAAAATATTT
Source organism: Jatropha curcas (assembly GCF_014843425.1). The sequence goes on along the minus strand of NW_023591401.1, from coordinate 1,935 downwards.
ATATACATTCTTAATGCAACAGCATTGCATGATATTATATTCCATATACATTATAATAGCAGCAATGACAGGAACATAAGTGAACCAGTTTGTAGCGTCTCGGTTTCGGTTCAATTCGGGTTTTACGGTGGACGGGAAGGATGTTACAAATTTTGCGTATCAGAGCCCTAGGTTTAGTTTCCCCGGGGCTTGCATGCATAAGTCAGTATAGTGTACATGGCCAATGCTACCCTGTATTGAGAACTAAAGCAGTTGTCTTTTAGGAGGATTGTCACAGGAGTGAGAGCGAGTCACACGGCCTCTAGAGCAGTGGAGGGTGAGGCTCCAGTAGCACAGGTCAAGAGGTGTTGTTAAAGCAACTGGCAGATACATTCACAAGATTGCAGGGTGATACCCCAAGCACCAATAGTAGTAAAAAGAGAAAGAAAGCCCCCACTGGAAGAAGCTTCGGAAATAGGGCCGAAGGGAAATTCAGTGCTAACAGTGATGATTAGTCCAGAAATATGCGATATTGGTAGATGGGACTCGAAGTTCTGAAAAACAATCATGTACAGCAAGAGGACAAGTTGATTTGTGCCACATCATTGCCTAATAGATAAGCATACATATGGTGGAATACTGTTCAGCAGACAGATATCAACAGGAGCAGCGTACTTGGCAATTCTTTTATGAATTCTAGAAAAAAGTTCTATCACGAACTTACCTTGATGCTAGTAAGAAAGGAAATTTCTTATATCTTAGACAGAACAAGAATGTCAGTTTCAGAATATGAAAGAGAATTTACCAGCTCAGTAAGGTATGTAAGTGGGAAAGTGGCTACAAAAGCCAGAGGTGTAAAAAAGTTTCAGGAAGGCCTGAACGTGAGATTCAGATGAGTGGTAGCTTCCAGATGCAGAGAGTGCTCAGCTTTTGGTAGAGGCAGTCAGGAAGATAGAGGGAATTCACCAGTCACGTCCAGACGCCAGCGTCTCAAACAGAGAGAGACCAAACTCAGAGCAACCCATTACTATGCAGTCAGAAAGCCAAGAGAGATTCAGATGTGCTAGTAGCTTCAAGCTGAGTTCTAGACCCTTCCTTTAGCCAAGGCACAAGCTAGGGTGCTAACATGCCAGCGTATCAGTTGTGGCTTTTGGCCGTGTGGCGAGTTCAGGCAGAGGGAACTGGTAGAGCACCAGTAGATGCAGAGTCAGCCGTTATACTTTTTCCACCCTTGTGCGCATTGTGGAGACGCATGTGAGATTGTGGTTGGTGACTGGAAATGTGGATATGCGGAGCCATCAGACCATCAGAAGAAGGGATTGTCCGACAGAGCAAAAAGTTCATACCACAGTTCATAACAGGCAGGAGGTAAGGTGAACCTCCGGAGGGCAGAGACAAACAATCAGAGACTGTGGCAGACCGATACTTTAGAGTCCAGCAGGGTTTATTGCTATGCGAGCCCAGGAAGAGGAGGAAAGCTCCAAGTCCTAGTTGGTGAGTTTTCTTTATGTGATCATACAGTTTCTGCTTAATGAGCCTGATCATCTCATTCTACATAGCGACCTAAACCTTGGGTTTAAAGGGTTAGAAAGTGCATATGTGAGTCAGGGTATGGAGTACTAATCCACTAGCGATGTAGTAAAAACCCAACAGTGGTTGAAGGATGGCAATTGTATTCATGGGAAAAGAGTTTCCAGGGAGATCTGATGGAGTTGCCATTTAAAGAGAATTTGATTGATTCTGGGTATGGTTGCTATCCAGACAATTCAGGGCTTATAAGTTGATTGTGCAAAGAAAAGGGGGTGACATTTTATTAGTTACAACAGCAGGAAGAGATTATAGTAGTGGGAAGCGGCGAGATTTTCTGGGGCGTAATGTGATTTATCAAAGCCATGGCAAAGCAAAAGAGCAAAAAAATGGTTTCTTCCTTCTTTTTTTTCTGTTTTTTTTTTTTGG
>NW_023591400.1:53000-105393 GCF_014843425.1 Jatropha curcas | reverse complement strand
CATCACTCAGCTCTATTTCTTCGGAGACTGACCATCTTTATCACTTCTCTTTCCTTCTCTGTTCTGTCACGGCTTTCGAAGTGTGACCGCGTAAGAGTCGACCCGCCCAGAAACTGTATAAAGTCGCGGCTGCGGCGCCTATGACCGACCTTGAGAGATGAGAACACCTCAGCTGTGTCCCAAAAAACCCATGCTTGCAAATCTCGGCCCTAACCCTTGTCGTACTTCCACTGCGCACGCATTTTTCTTCATCATCTTTTCGGGAGAAAAGGGCTCATCCTATTAAACTGGCACCTGATAACTCCCTTTCTCTTCAAGTGATTATAAAACATTTGGTCAAATACAGCCACTGCTTGAAGATCCAGAATAATTGCACAGATGCCTTCTAAACCTTCGCATAAAGCAAGCAACATTCAGTTCTTCCTGAGCAGTTAATCGTTAACAACACATTAGTGCCCTCCGAGCCAGCCAAGGTATCTCTGATCTTTCTGTGGCAACATAGCTCGGATTGCCGAAATCAGGCCACACCCACCCAAGAAAGGGAAAACATTGTATGAGTGGTCAGCGGGCTATTACCTCCATCATGTCAGACATGCAAAATAAATTAGCCAAGTAAAAGTCGGAAGTGACTTATCTAACGAAGTCCACCACACTATCTCTCTACTAATTACTAACTGCCTGTTTGAAATCTTTGTCGGGTCTGAAACTACCTCCCTTAGCCACTAGCCCCGAGCGCTATGGTCTGTAAGTATCATAAGCTTTTAAGCAAGACCATCCCCAGTAGAGGAGATAGAAGGGCTCGAGGGGTGCCTGACCATTCCAACAATCTTCCAAATATCTTCCCAGGAAGGAAATCTCTGGGCGAACAATAAACCATTTTTAGACCCGGTAGCAATTATAAGCGCACAATGCCTGACTTATTATCAGACCGATCGCACATTACGGGTCGTCTCTTCATTAACGAACCAACTTGGATGTATAGAGGTTTAAAAATGGTTCCTACCTTCCGGGCAGCAAAGCCATCGAGAATCAGGAAGAGAGAAGTTCCAACCCAAATGGTGCCGTTAAATAGCCATAGTGAGCGTCAACCTTATCCTGCGCTACATGCACGATTAAAGATCACCGATTACCATCCACACTCTGAAATTCTTGCCAAGGAACTTCTGAATGAAACGGTCATCCATTTGAAAGTCGACTCATGGTGCCAAAAGAGCCTTCTCTGTAGGTTTCTCTGTTTCGAAAAGACTAGCCAATAAAACATCTTCAGCGACCATATTACGTAGGATATCCTACCTCAGTCCACTACGTCCTCTGTAATTGACTTAGTACTGGCACCTAGAGAAGTTTAGGGGCACGGGAAGGTCAATCCCAAATTGGCCCAGGATCGTCTAGGTAAAGTTTTGTCTCTTCGTCAAAACATGGGCACGAGCCTGCTCGGCAGGAAGGGGTATAACTGTGCAAAAAGTTCAGGCTTAAAATATTTCTTGAGTCTGGCCTATAAAATTTTTACCTAAATTTTATTGCAAAACTCCTGTTCTGGGCTACTTTTTCTCACAAATATATTTAGTACAGCCTAATACTTTTGTAGCATTTATTTTGAACGCTTAATAAACAAAACCTTAAACCTTTTTCCGTGTCTCACTGGTTGGAGATCTTGCTTCACATACAAGAATGAATAACTTTGGTCCTAAAGCTCGGCCATTACAACGGAACCTGGGAAGGAAGAGCCCCAAAAAGTATAACTCTTTTCCGCCCGCTGATGCACCTTCTTTGAATATACTTCCTTTCTGTCCCATTCAATGACAATATCACCTTTTCCTTCTGACTGAAAAAAATTGGTAATATGTGTCTAAACGATTGTATATCACGAGGCAATTTGGGGTGCCGGGTTCAATGAAGACTCTGGCACCAACCAAGCCCCATTCCTTTCCTAACACAAAAACGTGGCTACAAATAGTGAGCATCTGCATTGTTGCTATCACTACATGGAGAATATCGTCTCATTATTATCCCATACTTGGGTTTGAAATTATCGCTGCAATCATGTTTCCAAAACTGGTTTCTAAAGGTGTCTATATAGGCCTGAACCTCCATTCTGCCTTCAACGTGCTAGTAATGTACTTCACCAATGGCGTTTTGACTGGTGTATTGGGAAAACGCTCTTGATTATCTATCTCGATCTTTCCACTAGAATTCCGTCTCTACCGTACTGTAACTTTGCGTCTCTACATTGATCTTAAGCCAGAAGTTGGTCATTCTGCATATAGTGGTTAACATAATCCAAGGCACACATTCCTTCCTCCTTCCAAGCTTGCCGCCTCTGCCAGAGATTCCGTGATAAAATCTCTTGCAAAGGGTCAAAACCACTTCCATTGCATTAATGTGATCCACCTGCTTTTGTGGAGACCTCTGTGAGATGGATAGTTAATAGAGCTGGTATATCGAGTGCGACGCTACCCTCCTTAAGGATCCTCCTTAATGCCGTGTGCTCGGTAATCTTACGTAATTGCGCTCAAAAGGCTAGTGATTACTTCCCACTTATCTATGCCAGAAATAGCCGTATATCTATGGAGAATTCGTGCAGCTTGAAGCAATCAATACAAAACGGTAGAATGCACCTTACTGCATTTGATGATAATGCAGTGTCACTACACCCGTGTCTTAGATCAAACAAACCAGTGTCCCCGAGAAATAGGCCTAATGACGTGATCAATTGTCAGAAGTTTGACCTAACAGCAGCTCTCGCGCATTTCTTTCTTTCGGATTCCAAGATCTTATAAATTGTTGAGGTCTTAAGAAGTAATAAACCTTTAAATCAGTGAAGATGTCATCCCTTCTCAATATTTTCTTATTAACAGCTCCTAGAACTGTATATATATCGCCCTATGGATCTCGAGTCATGCCTCTATCCCGTGATGTAAGTGGGGTGCACCCCGATTGGTTTGTAAGCAGCATTACCGAGCATTGTCTATTTCATGAATCACCGTGAGAGAGAGAGGACCCAGTAATTGTTCCAAACCCGCGGAACGGCCTGGCTTTTTCTTTGAATTCCTCTACGTTTGTAAAGGAACGCTAAATTCATATCTTAACTTCGAAAACAGTCCCTTTGTACCCGAGCGAGAAAAGTTCGGTACACCCAGTTCAATGAGGCCCAAGACATCGCTCTCTTGTTAATAGTAGGTAATAATGAGTACTTTTCGACATAAAAAATCCGGGATCAACGCTGGCCAGCACTTAATGGGCCTTGTCTGGACCAATAAAACAACTGCTGTGCTCGAGCTATCTTTCTTGTAGGGTAGGAGTTCTTTTCCCCCTCCGATGTTAGTGATAGGAAATGCTTCGAAATTACTTTCCCTTGTGTAAACATCTCCAAGGATCGCGGAGCCTGACCGAGACTCCAGATCCTGAACTGATCCCAATACTGTTTTCTAACAAATAATTGCTCTTGTAGTCTAGTGCATGTGTATTCTGTAAGTGTGTTTGACCAATCTCGGGCTCCTGTAGCTGTCAGTTCGGTCCGATAATCCAAACTGTCATTACTGAGATTCCCACCCATTTAACAATAGGCTCTTGTGCACATGTCCTGAGTGGATAAGAGTGGCTCGTTCGATAAACAATCGACTCTCATCATACCGGTTTTTTTCATCTGGGGGCAAACTGAACAGAAATGGATTCAGACAGAATGAGACCTTGGTTATTAATCTCTTCGAAATAAGGTATGTTTTTAAGGTCTTGGAAGAATTAGAAACTGTGGGCTTCAAAGACATATTCCCATGTGCCCATTATGAAAATTTGGTTGACTGTGAGGCACTCTTTTTTTGATTTCTCAGAGAATATCACGAGGACTATGTCGATTCTGCCTACTCTGTCTCAGATCAATGTCAAATTCTGGCTATGCTGTTATCAGATCGTTCTCCTGAAACAACTGTGTCAAAAACCAAACATATAAAATCCCTCAACTTTGATGTGCATGGTTTTACCCCACAAAAGTGGGATTCTCGCCGGACGTAAATCACCCTTATCTTCCAGGAGTACATGGCGAAGAATGGTTGATTACTTGAAGAAGGAAAAACTGAATTCTGTGCCCTTCTCTGACAAAAAGCAGTGGCTATTATAGTCAGAATATGAGCGCTTTAACTGGGAAACTGAAGCTTTGAAGGACTAGGGTGACCCCGCGACAAAAGAAAAAGCCCGGTTCATACATCTTCGAGAGCACCACTCGTTTGCGAGTGGAAAATCCCTCATATCACATTACAACCATAGCGAATATTCGAATACTAAGAAGACGCCTGTATGAACTCCGAAAAGCAACTCTCTCTTTGTAGAGCTAACCACCAAGAATACCTCACACTGGAAGCAAGTGAGCTCGGGTGGTGAGGATTGGGGACACTCTATGACGCGAGAAGACATTCGTATTAGGATGTCGGTGCCAAAACTCGCCAAAGTGAATTGTTCCCAGGGAACCACGAAGAATCAATATTTTCAGTGGCATGACTAGGAGAATAAAAAAAGAGGGGACCTGAGTTAGAAGGGGGTTTCTTGGCAAACGTTATAGCATGAAGAATAATAGGTCTACGAATAGGGATGTAGGAAATTGCAAATTGCTAATGTGTGCTCTCAATAACTCAGTTATGCGACAACTAAAGATCCAAATTGAACTGGGTTTTGTACGATTTGAGCGCCAAAGTAAAAATTCGATTCATGGAATAACAATCAGGCAAATAATGTGTCACTTTCAAATAAGTTACCCTTCAATCAAGAGCACCTGTATCTAGAGCATAGACTAGTCAAGCCTGTTCGGTAGCCAGAGCTCTCTCTGTTCAAAAGCCAATCAAACCGAAGCTTGGAAGTTATTTCACGAGATCTCTTCTTGACTTAGATTTTACGCGCGCAAGTCGGTTTCTATTTTTCGATGAAACCGGGACGTCTCAATCGAGTCCTAACTTTTTGCCTTGGAATGAAAAGAATTTCCAAAGCGGAGGAGATTGAAATTAGTCGTGTAGTGTATTATAATGTATTGAGTTTTAAAATGATGTCCATATACTGTTCCGCACCATAATTTGAAAGAGGCCTCCGAGAGCAGATCTTATTTCCTGCGAGATTAATAACTACAGAATGCATTTTGGAGATACGGGTCACGCTTACATTGATCAAAATACACCGCAAGAGAGAGAATTGTTGAAGAGAGATCAAAGGAAGTCCGCAACCTGCGCCTCTTATATTAGACTGACCCCTTTTTCTTTTATCGAGGTTATTTAAAACATTAATCCGGAATTTCAAATACATAATAAATGATTTGCATTATGTATTCAAACAAACGGAGATATTAAGAGGTCCACATTACGAAGGTCGGCGGGAAGGGAATCGAAAGATCGAAAGCATACGATCCACTTTAACCGAACGAAAATTAGCTCTTATTAATGAAGCTTGAAACGAAAATTCACTCAGCTGAATGTATGAATGGTCTACAGGCATATGAAACAGTTATATACAAAGTTCATGGGCATAGACACCGCGAGTTTGGGAAAATGCAACTGCCTTCCAGGCGCTCTTGATATCCCTATAAAATTGCCATGGAACTACACAGAATTCCGTTGGTGAAGAAATTCCGCCAGCATGGCTGTTATGCCTAAGGATTTGCCCCAGTCTAAATCTCGACAACAGAAAAGACTGAGAAGAGGTGTTTGGGTGAGTATTGGCGAGTGATAGTAACTCTCAAGAATTTAATGTGGAACCCAGAAAAACATCACGAGCAACAGACTAGGTTTGTAAGCTCTATGGGTTGAACCTGTGTACTTAGGTAGCATCTGCAAGCGGTACAATGTCATCAGGGCCTTTTGTCCATTGGAGCTTACAAGGTCCTGGGTTTCCGCAAAACAGGATCTCCGGGAAGCTATATGGCATACAGTGGACACTATCTAACCTATTTGACCAAGGACATTCCGTTTTAAGGTATTTAAGAAGGGCTGTCTGTGGGGTTGTGGGGGTCAAAGTCGTGTCCAACGCCAACTGTCAGTCCGTGTCACCCAACATGCCAAGCTCGTGTCGCACCTACGCGAACGGCTGGGCCAGTGACGATCGGTCACCCAAGCTGGACCAGTGCCGTGGTGCCAACCCCAGCTGTCAGTGCGTGGTCACCCAATGCCAGTCGTGTCACCGGGACCAAACTCCCAGTCGTGTCCAGGCCCACTGCCGGCGAGTCGGCGGTGCACGGCAGAGTGCTAGTCTGGTCACGCGACTGCCCAGTGCGCGTTCAACCGGCAGTGTGAAAAATGAGCATGCGTGACGCAGGCTACAGTTTAGACGTGACGTCAGTTCGTAATTCCCTGGCCTAACCCTAATAATACAATCTCTTTCTGACAAGGAACGAGAGATGAGAAACAAAAAAAACACAGAACAAAAAAAAAGAAGAGAACAAAAAAGAGGAAAAGCACGATTTGTGAAACCCTAAAAAAACCTACACTAATAAGGCAGAAACACAATTAATCCTTGGAAAAAAAAGGGGCTTCTGGAAATCTTAGCTATCATGTTGTTAAGGGAGTTTGATTCCATGTTGCGCGAAAGCAATACCAATTCTCTGAAGATTAGGTTAATTTCTTATACATCTTTGTATTTTTATAATATTTTTGATGTGATTATTGTGAGTAATATTTTTTGTGGTTTTTAGTGAATCTAAGTTTCTTTAAAATCATGTTTCTGTCATATGGCCATTTTATATGTCATTTAGATCGGTAGTTAAGTTAACGGGAAAAATAATGGTATAATAAGACATTGTAAAAAGGATGAAATTCTGGCTGGGACGAGGTGCATCACGCAAGCTGTTCCTAGGATGAAGCAGCTGCGTCACGCGAACTGTTGATCGCGGAGACAAGCGTCACGCAACTGTTCCTGGGACAAAGAACAGTTTGTGTCACGCAACTGCGCATTCAATTCCAAGAAACAAAGTTGCGTGAACGCAACTATGCGGGTTGCAGGCACCGTACTGTGCCACTATTATCACTGTTCACTATCCATGGCCGGCTGCCATGAGAGAATAGTCGTGTCACGCGACTGTTCATGGCGCGGAGGGCGCAAGACAGTTGGCGTCAGGAGCCCGGCAATGACCCTCGGAGTTCAAGGCCGGCGGGCGCGAGGAAGGCACATTTTCCAAGAAGACAAAGTAAGAAAAAACTAAAAAAATAAATATATTGTTTTCGATTGCTAATCCTTCTTCAATTAAAGTTTTGAAAGTGCCCAATTGATGAAGGCAGATCGACAGTTAATTAAACCTTAGTAAGCTAAAATGTAATTTTATGTGTTTATTTATATGAATTTTGCAATTTATGTTCTAAAAGAGAATAAATTAAGTTTATGTAATTTGATTTATATTTAAGATAAATTTGCATGTTTATAACAATTGCCATTTTCTAGGTGTGTACCAACTATCACTACTATGCCACTGGGATTTATGGGGTATGGGTTGGATTCTAAATCGGGAGAATGTATTATAGTTCGGTTTGTTTGCCCGTCTTGAGACCAGTAAGGCAAGAGCGAAGTCTTTTTATTTATTTGGTTGATCCCTTTGATGTTATACTTTTAAATGGTTGGATAATTGCTATGATGATAATTAGATTGTGATTGGGGGGGGCCGAACGATTAATACTATTTTTTCCACATAGGGTAACCTGCCGGGTTCGGATTTAAACTCGGGACTTACAGGTTGGGGTTTTAATTAATAAATTGGCTTTTCTAAAATAGAAATTAAGATTAGAAAATTGTAGGTTTAAAAGAGGGCCGTTTTGTCCGGTTTGGCGTCGGAGCCTCACGGCCGACGTAAACAACCATTCCCCTTACCCAGAAACCTGATTGGGTTTGCGCTGACAGTTTTTCTAAATAATAGGTTGGCCTTGAATAAAAGATGGGTTAAGTGGAAAGTCACTTTATTTAATTGGGAAACGGTCCCAAATTGCGAAATAAGGCGGTGGCGACGCTCAAAAATGATTTATAAGACCGATCCGCATCCGGGTATTCCAAAAAAGATGTTTTATCAGTTTGTTCCCAAAACAATAAACAATAATATGAACAATAAAAAGATGTTTTTTTCGGAACTCCCTTCGGGGTTCGGGAAATTTTGCGGACGAAAACAGGTACGGGGGCTTCCTCATACCGAGATGAAGGCGGCAAGTACTGTCAGACTTCAGACTTTGTGGGGCCAGGTTTTCTGGCGAGGATGAGAAGGGGCAACCTGAGGGCCAACACTATTAAGCCCAATTCATAGTCGACTTGCCAGTTGCACAAGCAGATGGAGCCATAGGTGACTCGAGGGCGACAAGTATAGGGGTCAAATCCTACAAGGGCCAAAGGAAGGATGAAAATTATAAGTATGTCATGCTCACTGAACTTTGGCGCAACATAAACAAGTGCGTGTCGAATTTGAAGGCTTTAGGTTATAAGGCTGAAGAGTTGGCCCTCGAGGTACGAACCCCAGTTACTGTCCAATATTTTCTAAGACGCATAGCTAGTTGTCATCAAATCAAACAAGCAATTCAGCAGACCAAAGAGCCATGACGCCTAGTCAGAGTATCACTCTCTCACTTTTGTTGACTCGTTTACACAAGTTAGAGGAAAGAGAGGGTTGCACTTTGGTAATCGATGACCCAAATTAAAGTGGGCAAACATATAAGGAAGCAGATTCCTAGCCAAGGTTGCAGCACGAGAAGAAAATTTAACCGGAGAGACGTGATGGTTATAAGCAGAAACTTGTCCGAGCTACGATTCGAGGTGAAAAGCCTAGTATCCCAAACTCTGGACAGCAGTTACATGAGCCTGAATCATTGACTTTACAGAATGAAGCCGGCATGCGATAACAAAGAGGTGATCAAAACTTTGCAAGAAGCGATCAGAACTAATTGCGAGATGGGAAATGGAGACCTCGCTAGGGAGATTGGGAAAATCACACGCGCTTGGATGAAGGTCGTGTTTAACTGTGAAGCAAAGGGCAATGTGACTATCATAAGGGAAACCCATGAGGGTGCGATTTGCAGGGCACATGAGGGCTCAGAGCTAAACTTAGAAAGGTTTTGGCTATTGGATATTAGTAGCCACAATGAAGAAAGGATGTTGGCGCTCGAGCGCGCACCAGCGGGGGGGGGCGGGGGTGGGATGGGGCCCCCCCCGGAGGCGGCCGCGTAGGGTCCGCCGCCCCGGGCGGCCGGGGTCCCGGGCCTCACGTGGGCCTACTCCTTTTTGACGCACCTTTTAAGGTTATTAGGCTTGCGGAGAGGCGGTCGGCGGTGCAGACACAAGGGGTGCGTAATTCGCGCCCATTGGTAATACTTTGCCAAAAATAATTGGACCAAGGTTCCTAGAGAAAAACCTCCCAGGAACTATAGACCCTTTAGGTTGGCGGCTGGCCTTGGTTTGCGCTGTCCCAAGCGGGAGATAGACATTACTAGGGACCTTTTTTCCTACAAAATAGCTAGGCAAAAGAAAGTTCATGGGTAAGTCCGCCCAGTTGTTGGATTATTTTCAAATGGTAGAAAGCCCCGGAAGCTCATAAAGCACATTACCCCTATAGTTCAGGGTGTATCATTTTTTTAGAAAAAATGTGACTATTCAGGTAATGGCGTGCCCACAAGATTGTTATTTGACAACGGAAAGCAATTTGAATTCATGAGCCTTTCACCTTTTTTTGTGAAGACTGGCATATCAAGACCCTCCACTTACATTAGTAACTCACCCGCAAGACCAAATGCCTTACGAAGTCAACCAAGTAGAACTATTCTAGCAAAAGGCTTAAAGAAGAGGTTCGATGGAGAAAAAGGCTAAAACTGCGGGGCGACACAAATTAAAAAAGTGTATGTATTGGCTTATAGAACTACAAACTGATCGCAAAGGCCAACAGGGCAAACCCTTTCTCTGGTTAGTGGTATGGGAATGAAAGCAATAGTGCCAGTGAGAAAAATAGCATATCCAGTAGAAGGAACAAAAAGAGTATGAGGAGCATCGGTAGCGAATGAAAGCCTAAAGGATCTACCTGAGACTTGGCAGAGGAGCTTAGTAGGCGATGCTGTATGCAGGTCCTAGCTGAAGCATACAGCAAGGGGTGGAAGGAGATACTTCCATACAGTAATAGCACAGAGAAGGAGACGGTTGGTGGCGAAAGGTCAGAAATCAGCGCAAAGCTTGGCAGGTGTAGGGCCCAAAGGGCTAGGTGAGAACTGGGAAGGGTCCTTAATAGAGTTTTCAAAACAACTAGGCCCCGAGGCACACACAAGTTTGAGGAAGATTAAAGGGAAGCCGAACTACCGTACGAACATAGAATGCTGATAATCTAAAAAAGACATATTGTTATCTCCACTCAGTAATGATAAAGTAGTTTTATATTTGAATAACATTCACATATGAGTTTTTCTTGAAGGATTCTTACTATAAATGTTTTTTTCTGTTTAGCTCAACATAGCCCATTGGCCCAAGTAGACCTAACGCGGGTCCAATTCACTAAGGGTCCAATAACTCGGAAACACAGTTTAAACTCGCCAAGTTCCTAAGTAGTGTCTGTCGTCGATTTTTCACTAAGGTCGCATAGCTCGGAGCAGTACTTAGCTGACCAAAGTTGACTTCTAAAATACGGATGCTATTCGTAAAGGTCTATAGGCTCGGAACAATACCTAGGATTCGCACCAACGTGACCCAAACGGTCCTAGTTCACCTGAAGTAATAGTAGCTCCGGACTAATTACACAATTTGTTTTAAAAAAAAAAAAAAAAAAAAAAAAAAAAAAAAAAAGCTAAGTATAAATATTGATACGACAAAGAAAAACGCTAACTTAGTAAAGCACTTAGAAGAAAAAACACAACACTTGAAGAAAAGGAAACGACCTCCTTGCGTTCCATTAAGTCAAAAGGGCTACATAAGTTTTTATAAAAAGGTTCCCACAATGGGTTAAGTACAAAAATGAGCCTATGCTACATCATCACCTTGCCTCTCAGAAGAGATGGAATGGATGTCCGCATCCCCTTCTGGTCGAGGAGGCGAACCATCCCTGTTCGAGTACTGTGGTATGTCTTCACCCCCAGCCTCCTTGCCACCCCCATCCTCTTCATCAGCCTCGTCAGGGTGTATCTCACTCACCCATATCTAATCTACTCTAGGCTGCCTCGCCTTCAACTCCGTCAAAATGTCAGACCTCGGGCTTAAACACACATTAGCCAGATCCTCCTCTTGGGTCACTTCTTATTCCCGAGCCCCTCTAGCTCTTTCTCCATCTCTTTCCCTTTGCTCTCAAGCTCCTTTGCTTTACCCTCAATCTCTTTCGCTTTACCCTCAAGCTCTTTGTTTTTGTCAAGCAAGTCCCAGTTCTCCTCCTTTAATTTCTCTATTTTAGCTTCCCGAGCAACGATCTCTGCTTTATGATGAGCCTCCTGTTAACTCATAGAAACCTCAGCACTTTTTAGGGTGTCCTCCATTTGGTTTTTCTTTATCTTCATCTCAAAATAACCAGACTTCAGTTTGGATATCCGAACAAAGTGCATACTATTATCATTCATGGCTTGGAACAAACATTTGTTAAGTAGGTCCCTGGTCGCCACGTCATCTAGATGCTCATAATACCGAGAATCAGTAGGGAAAAGGCAATTGCAAGACATTTCCCAGCTAGGCCCATCATCCTGGAGATTGCAGTTCACCCCATACTTATGCATAAAATATCCTCGGATGTCCAAGGACCTCAAATGAGTAGGAAAGGGGATAAAAGGTGGAGCAGAGACATTGTTTCCCTTTGCCTTTTTATAGGAGGCTCGGCAGTCGGGTTTGAAGGAGGTAGCTTGGAAGAAGTAACCCTTGCTGTAGTATCAATCTTTGCTGGTTGAGTACGTGGCACCTCAGAAGGTACCTCTTTTCCTGAGCCCTCAGCAGCAGTTTTCTTTTTCATTGCTTTAGTAACCTTGGCCATGTTAGAGCTCTTAGATTTCTTACTGCATAAAAAACAAGAAATTGAAAGAGAAAGAGGAAAGCAAATTTAACTTACTTGGGATGAAGTTAGAGAGAAAAAGAAAAACCTAGAGAGAGATACTCCGAGAACCAAGAAGTAAAAGTAAGACAAATGAAGTAAGGGATGGACCTTATATAGACCAGGTGAGGCATTGAAGAGTCACCCCATTTAATGAAGCAACCCTTCGAGTACCCTCCACCCGGATCGATGCCTCGTTCTCCACAAGCTGTCAAGAAATAAACGCCTTCATAGCTAACAACACAGTAAAAGCTTGATATATAATAAATAAATAAATATACATAAAGGTAATAGAATAAACGAGAGTACTTACTACATTTGGACATAAATGATCAAATAATAGTTGGGGAACTACTGTTAAAATATAATAATATAATATATTAAAATAATAATATTAGACTCCTAAATAAACTCAAACTAACAGATAGTATAGGATTCGTAATCATTATCTTAATACAATTATCCTAGATCTAGTATATATACTCTCAATTTACCCTAAGAACAGGTTAATTAATTCACAATTTACTACACCTCAAATTCTGAGAGCTTAACACCAGTGTAGTCTATATTAGTTATAAAATATGACTTACCAAGTAGCTCTTGCAAATGATGAGCTTCAATTGCTCGATGGCTCAAGCTTGAATTGGGCCATGATTTCCCTACTGTCGTTCTTCAACCATTTTGAAGTGACAATTTTGATTAATGTTGGATAAATTTTAATAACAATAATTGAGTCCAAACACAAAATAAATTTTAATCAACTACTAGTAATTGATAAGAAAAAAGACTCTAAAATAAAACTTTTTAAATCAAATAATTATTAGAATTTGCCCAAGTCTTACATATAGACTGAACTCTTTGTCCCAAACTAATATAGAATATCACATCCCTTTACATCTATTAGGCTTTAATACCATTTAAAGAAAATGGAGCCAAATCTAACTCACCTCAAAAGCTAACTTAAGATGAAGAAGTCTATCCAATCATCAATATATATATATAAAGCAAGCAGGTATTCCTCTGGTGCTGCCATGTAGGATTCTAAAAGAGTGACATGTGTAATTTTTATAATTGTTTGACTTTATATTTATTTAAATTACATAATAATAATATGTGCTTTAGTTGTTTTATATTTATTTGAAAATAAATTGAATTTATGGTTGTTTTTCTTTTTTTGAGTAACGCGGAAGGGGGATTCGAACATGAATTTTTATTGCTAGGGCATATTATGCATTTACCACTAGGCTATGCCTTAGTGTGCAATTTATGATTATTTATTAATTGAATTAAATTATACTAAGTATATATAATTGATTAATATAAGTTAGAAAATTAATAATATATTAAGTAACCATTTATATAACTTTTAATGATATAAATAAATTACTTAATTTATAGAATTTAATGATATGGATGTAAATTACTTAATTTATAGATTTTAATGATATGGATGGTTATTATTTTATATTAAATTTCAAAATAAATAATTTGAAAGTAAATCAAATAATATTTAGTTTTTGAATTAAATTGTATTAAATATGGTGGAGTTTCTCCTATTTAAAATAAATTACTTAATTCGTAGATTTTAATGAAGGAGAGTTATTTTTTACATTAATAATAAAATAAATCAAACTAATTAGTTCACCTATTATTTTATTTTTTTATTTATCTCTATAAATTCAACCATTTTAATTTCATAATCTTCAATCCGTGTTTATCTACTAATTCTTACTCTCATAATTAAAAAATCATGATTGGTTTTGTTTATATCTTTTAATAACATAATATAAAAAATTTTACTCGATAATCTATCAACAAACTGTATATATTATATTATTTTCTTTTAAATTTTTTTACATTTTCTTTAACCGGTCGTAGCAAGGGGATATTTCTAGTTCTTATACATAGACTACACTCCATATTCCAAATTAATGTGAGACAACACTGTTCGAGAGCCTTTTTATAAATTGTGATATACGTTGTATGTATACAAATCATTTTAGGAGTAATTAATTAGGTTTGGCTTTTAAAGGTAATGATGAGCCGTCGAAATACCAAAGAGCTAACAAAGTGTTTGATAAAAGAAAAACAAAAGCTAAAATTTATTTTCAATCTCTAATATATGTACCGGTAAAAATTAATTTTTTTTTCTTACCCAAACTAATTTTTTTGTCTCTGAGTCTAAAACCTAGCTGATTTTTTTTTCTTTTTCATATTAAATTTTATATAATTACCCAAATAATTGATAAAATTAAATAAATAATAGAGCTCTCTTCAAAAAAAAATTGGTAAATATGAAATTTTTTTTATATAAAATCAAATTTGACTTCAATAAATAAGCGCATTAAAAATATTAGAAATTAATAATGTTTCTAAGTGCACCATGTTGATGTGTAGAGTATACGCTCTTAAAATTATTAAAAAAAAAAAACATAGTTTTAGTGCATTTAAATTAATATTTTTATACACCAAGGCATAGCCTAGTGATAAGTGTATATGCGGCTTGACAAATAGATTCAGGTTCGAATCCCCTTCCCCCAGTACTCAAAAAGAATTAACACTTTTAAAAAGTTAAGTTATTAACTTTTGTATATAACCAATAATTATTACTTCAATTTAATAATTTTCTTAAATAATTAGTATTAAATTAAGAGTAGTACAGTTAATTTGCTCAATAATTTATTGTAACTTAGATAAATTTAATGATTTTTTTAAAGGACTTGAAATTTCAAATGTGACAAGTATTATGCAATAAATATAGTTTTTTTTTTTTTAAGTCAATAACCATTCAGTTCACTTCCATAGAAAATAAAGGCATAAGTGTGGATATCACTACTTACTATATTAGTGAAGTTTTTTTTTTTTTTTTTTTTTTTTTTTCACCACGAACAACGAATACATTGGCTAAAATGATATCGTGAGCAATCAAACAACATCTCAGAGAGAGTCTTCTTCTGAGCCGAGCCTTTTTTTATATGATTCTAGCCATTAGCGAATATAACGGAACCTGCTACGAACTTACAGATATGCCTATACAAAGTCATTTTAAGGAGTAAGACGTTAATTAGTTTAATGGCCTACTTAATTAAAACAGTTATAGTGCTAAAGTGTCCAACCGAGCCTGTCCGAATACTTAGCTAAAAAAAGCTAGCTAACAAAGCGTGTTTTGGATAAAGGAAAAACAAGAAACCACACTACCAAAATGGCTAGTAATTGTTCAATTTCACATCTCAAAATTAGATGGTAACGCAACGCTTGGATAACCGAGAGACTCGGGTAGGCTCAAAGAATTATTTTTTTTCCTTAACATATACATAAACAATAGAAAATGTCCTTATTGTCTCGAACGCCTTCTAGCGAGAGAAGGTTCATGCGAAGAATGGAAAGACTACCTCAAGCCTCCAGCCCTCCTACGAATTATCCTTTACTGTTGTTGTTGGGAATATTATGAACTTGTGAATTCCAATAGAGTCAATTAAGACTTGCTAGTTGTGAGTGAGAGAACTTTACCACCTCGCATCTATTATAATTTGAAGGGTATGAAAGACTCACAAAATTAAATAATACGCATAGCTTTTGGTATGTCGCCGAGCACGTCAAAAAGATTGCGTGAAACAGTAATGAAATTTTTTTGTCAAACTCACTATCATTCAAGCCTTAATATATGAAGAGTTCTAATGATAAGGCACTGCCTCGCACACATCAAATAAGCGCATTTACAAAATATTAGAAATTGAATAAATGTTTTCTAAGTGCACCATGTTGCATGTGCTCACAAGTTATTAACCAAGGAACTGCAGCGAAAGCTCCTTAGAGAAACAGAATAATCTAGTGGAAAGATAAAAACAAAGCGCGCATAAAAAGTCGGTTCAGTAAGAGGGATCGTGCAAAGCGTTTGCTTGGAACGCTTATTAAAGTTCACTTCCAATGAAGCTAACACTGGTGAGAGACGCCCGGGTCATCTGCCTTTTATATGTCCTGAAAAGGATAATATAGTTAGGTACTGACTCCGCCAGAAACGGATTCAGTCACTAAATCTGACAAATAGAGTTCCCATTCGCATCAGAAATCACCCTTTCCCCCAGTAAGAGCTGGATAAACTAGAACAAATGCAATTAACGTATAAGCCATCTTTTAAAAAGTTAAGGATTTCTCAAGGACGTAATTAATTGAGGTATTCCATAGACCCTCCTAATTATACCGATAACTTTAATCTTTCAATTTCCCTTTAAAAAATGAAATAGTACATTTCTGGATCCATATGTAGATAAGAAATTATTATTAAATTAAGAGGTCACTGAACATGTTGCCACACTTGGTGCTGACAAATAATACCTAATAAGACTTGTACACCAGAGTAGGACTCAAATATAAATCTAATGATGAAATATCTTGTAAAAGGACGTGGAAATGGAACTTTTCCACAAATGAATGTGGCCAAAAGTAGTCCAATGCAATAAATATAGCTAGTTTTTTCTTCTTTTTTTTGTTAAAGCTCCAAGAGTTTAACTCAGTCGGTCACAAATTTCAACTTCCATTAGAACAATAAAGGCATAAGATGTTGGAAAGAAATGAAATGGGAAAGAACACAAAGACCTGCTGAAAATAGTTCCCCCAAGCTCCTCTTAGCATTCAAAAATTAGTGAAGCGCTCTGTTACTTATATAGGGTTGTTTTTCTTTTTTTGCCAACTGGTTTTTTTATGAAAATTTTCTATTTTCATGCAATCAACTGATTTTCCAAATTTAAATTTAGTTTTTAAAGAAAAAAAAATGATAAAAAAATTAAATGTTTTAAGAAGCAAAAAAGGAAGGGTCCTTAAATAGGGTATGTCATTGGTCACTTTCATTGAAATTGGAATCCGTGGAGTTGTGCTCTGTAGAGCCGCGCACTTATAAGCCTGTTAGTGGTGATTGGGGTACCAACCCCCTCCCCTAATGGAGGAATATTTCACCAACTCTCATTGAATAGGAGTATCTTTATCCAGTTTTCCTGTAACCTGTCCGGTAAAGTCCATCGTAACATACAGCGAACATGTTTGTCCAGTTGAAGATCAATGTGCTCGCTATCCTATAATGATCCTCATATTTAAGGGCAGTTTCACTCCACCATGAAGAAAAGCTCCCAAAGTATGGTAAAGAAGATACAAGTTGGCTGACGCTGGAGTTCCTCCAATGAAGTGCGAATGCTAAGTATTCGATCAGGATTTTATATATATATATGTATATGAGATTCCAGACGCGTTAACCAATTAGCATCGCTAATAGTTGAATAAGAAAGGAGTTATCTCGAAGGAACCTGCAATTCCCCGTCCTCAATTTGAACTCCCACATATAACACCAACGACCAACTTTTTAGCTCGCCATATAATTTTATTTGATTTTTTTTTTTTTTTTTTTTTTTTTTTGAAAAATTTTCTATTTTCATGCAATCAACTGATTTTTCCAAATTTAAATAGTTTTTAAAGAAAAAAAATGATAAAAAAATTACTGTTTTAAGAAGCAAAAGGAAAGGGCTAAATAGGGATGTATTGTCACTTTCATTGAATTGGAATTTTGTGCTCTTGACCATTAAGTAGTGGTGTGGGGGTACCCTAATGGAAAATTCCATCCATGAAAGATTTTTCCATTTTCCGTGGTACCAAACAGCACTTTTGATGAGCAATAGTTATTATATGATCCTCATATTTAGGCTTTCATCACCATGAAAAGTCAAATTGAAACATGGTGAGTGGCCTAAAGAAGAAATCAAATAAAAAAGCATTAGTGGAAGCACTAGTTAAAGAGGAGACAATGCACCACTTTGAACTCCCAACCCAACACCAATTACTTATTTTAATCACCAATTAAGACCCAAAAGTTTAAGCTTAATCATCCTCCAGGAGACCATATGTTGGTAATTATGGTGTTTAATTACAAGATTATTAATTAGTGCACTTCTTTTAACTTTGTATTTCCAAAACTATTCTAGGTTGTCGGGGAACAAAATCATTTATACTTCTCCCTTAGTCTCAAGCATATATATAAAAACATAAGATCCCCATTCGTTATTTAGAAGTCAAATATTAAGAAATGATAATAAAAAAATGAGAGTGTTAAGAAAGGAATGGATATAAAAACCAAATAATCATTGATTGTGTTTCAAATGTTAAACCTCCTGATATTTCTCATCAAATGGAAAACAAATTAAATAATTTAAATTCAAATATGGTGGAGTATAGCTAGCTTATTGTTATTGTTATTATCTCATTCTTATATTCAAATATAGAACACAAATATATGGATCAGTTGTAAACATATTAATCATTGTAAAATATAACTTCAGATGATTAGGCTCCGTTTGTTTCCAAAAAATAACTTATCTTTAAAAAATATCTTCTAAGAAAAATGTTTTCCTTGAAAAGTATTCTCCAAATGACTTATTTTTCATTGTTTGGTTGCATTATTGAAAATTAGTTAAAACTATTAAAATTTTTAACTCATAAGAGTATAAAAATATTAATAATAATAGAAACTTTGCATTTTAAAAATTGTATTGTTAAATATAAGAAGAATGCAAAAAAAAAAGGTAAATTATAAAAGTCCTAGGTGACCGATGGTGATGGCCGACGGTAGGCGGTGATGATGGTGGTGGCTGGTGGTGAACGGTAACTGGTGGTAGTGGCAATTGATGGTTAATAAATTAAAAAACATGGATTTATAAGGTTATAATAGGTTTGTTAATGCTCGAAAAATATTTTACACTCTTGAAAATGGAAAGTTATTTTCCTTAAAAATGACTTAATTTTTCTTTGACTAGGAAAATATTTTCTATTGACTTATTTTCTAAACGCCCCAAATAATGGAAAATCATAAAAAATATTTTCCTGCAAGAAATTTTATGAAAACAAACGGAGCCTTAATTAATACAGAATACAATTCTTTGTTGCAGTTCAATCTCTTTCAGTTCTCTTTATAGTAACAGGGCAATAAGCTCTAAGCTTTTTCGATCCTATAATTAATCTTTATTTGTCATTGCTATGGCTCTGTCAACCAATTCCAATATCACTCATTCTTCTGGAATGGTTATAATTGCTATTAAAGCTACCCAATTTCCTCTCAAACCTACATCTCAAAGTTATCCTACTTGGCATGCTCAGGTTTCTCCACTACTTCGTGGGCACAATCTTCTTAGTTATGTAGATGGGACGAATAAACCCGCTGCTACCATAATTACTAAAGATGGCCAGGAATTAAGCAATCCTAATTTTGAATTTCGGTATTGTCAAGATCAGTTGATTTTGGCAACTTTGTTTGTGTCAACCCATTTCTCAGTTATGCATATTTTTTTCCAATGCAAAGACTTCTGTGTATGCTTAGGAAAAACTTCAGGTTTCATTTGCTAATAAATCGACTACAAGGGTTCTTTCTCTTGGAGAAAAACTCTCCAATACAAAAAGGGACACCAAATCAGTAACTGAGTATTTGCATTCTCTCAAGAATGTGGCTAATGAACTTGCTCTTTGTGGCAACCCTGTTTCTGATGTTGAATTGGTGGTCTATGTGTTGAATGGCATTAGTACTAAGTTCCGTGATATAGCTGCGGCTGTACATTCAAGGGATACTGTTATCACATTTGAAGAGCTTCAAGTAAGCTGTTGGCTCATGAATTATATCTCAAAAGAGTTGATCCGTCCTATGATCCCATTCTAATGACTGTCAATGTTGCTCGGAAGAGTTTCTCACCAAAACAAAATTATCATCAAGATAATTTTGGTTTTTCATCTTCTAATATTGTTGCTGCTGATGTTTCACATTCACAAGGTCCTCACAATCCTGGGTATGCTACTGGTAACAGTGCCAATTCTCACTTTAGGTGTGGCAATAATAATTCAAAAAGTACAATGTCAAATTTGTGATAAACCTGGACATACTACTCATCGGTGGTTTCATGCCAAAAATTATTTTTGAGGTCATTTTCCCCAGCCGCAAGCCAATCATACAAACACTAAGGCTTCCTTGGATAATGATTGGATCCTTGATACTAGAGCTTCTTATCATGTCACAAATAATCTCTAGAATCTGTCTATTCCTGATCCTTATGAGGGTATTGATGAACTTCAGCTCACAGATAGCTCAGGTTTGAAAATAACTCATGTTGGTTCTAGGTCACTAGCATTTCCTTCTAAAACTTGTTCTTTACACAATATGTTATGTGTTCCTCATGCTCAAATCAATCTCTTATCCATGTCTCAATTTTGTTATTCTAATAACGTATCCATTAAATTCTTTTATATCGTTTTGTTGTCAAGGATCTATCCACGGGGGAGATAATCACAAAAGGGCAAATTGATCAATCTCTTTATCGTCTCTTATCTTCTAGTCACTCTTTTTTGCCAACAGCTCATCTTATTGTTTGTGTGCCTTCCACTTTTTGGCATCAGTGTTTAGGACATCCAACTACTAAAATTTTTAATTATGTGTTGTCCCGTTTTAAGTTACCATTTTCGGCCGTTAAAGACTCTCTTTGTAATTCCTGCCAATGTAATAAAAGTCATAGGCTTGCTTTTGGTGTTTCTTCCTTATCTAGTTCTCGTCCTTTAGAGTTATTATATTCTGATATGTGGGGGCTTACTCCTATCCAATCAGTTGATAATTTTAAATATTATCTTATATTTGTTTATCATTTCTCCAAATATATATGGTTTTATCCATCAAAAGCTAAGTCCGAAGTTTATACTGTGTTTCCTATTTTCCAGAAATTGGTCGAAAATCTATTTAATTCAAAAATTGTCTCTATGTACACTGATGGGTGGTGGGGAATTTTAGGCACTAATGTAACACCCGCCGCCCGATCCCGAAAGACCCAACGGTGGATGCCACATTCGGTGCCGGAGGCACCGTCCTAACCTTAAATCTGTCTCAAGGAAGAAAACAAATATCCTTAATGCAATGAACGAGCATATTATTGTTTGAGGCGTATTTTAGTACAAAGCTAAATCAGTTCTGCTAGAGATAAATTTGGTTATGCTCTTCGATGGTAGTCTTTCAAACTACCAATGGAAATGGGGTTGGAGTCGTGAGCTTTCGCAATGTTCCTTCCTATCTCTCGCTATGGTCAACAGAATGGATATCGTCCTCCACATAATCGATATAGTCGCTCGAAGTTATTGTTACTGAAACTTTTCGACTGGTCACCCAGTAGCATGAAATGCCCCGTCAGTCACTATGTATATGCTTATGCCAGGATTGTAGACACTGGGAATTTTAAAGTGAAGCAGCCCTCTAAGAGGTAAAACAAGGAAAAAAGTCAAAGAGTTTGTCCTGCAATAGGATTTTCCCTGGAGAGGAGGCTTACTCCCAATCAATTCTGGGATTAAGGGTCCTCCAAGTTTTTGATGCCAAAAAAATATTATGGTATAATGAAGTATGAAGAGTTGGAATATATGCGTATCTGTCGGCTTCAGCCTCTCACCTAACAAAGCTGTCGGACGAATAGTGCGCAATCCATTCAGCAAATTTGAAACGAGAGAAACATTTACTTCCATCCACGCGCTTCCTACTGATATTAATGTATTGGATGTTCCCTTCCCGATACTAGAGCTTCTTATGCACAGATGCGCTCAACAAAAATATATCAAGTCTTCTTAGCGATAGTCCTGTCCTGTGAGTCTACTTTGGTCTCCTCCAATTGGTTCATATGTAAAAGGGGAGAACCAAGTCAATATTGATAGCGGGTATTGAAATGAACTTCCTCAACAGATAGCTCTCCACGTGATAGGTTCTTGGGAAAATAACTCATGTTGGTTCTAAGGTCACTAGCATTTTCCTTCTAAAAACCCTACGTCAGTTAACTAATCAGTCTAGACCACAATATATCAATGTATGTGTTCCTCAGATAAGCACTCAAAATCAATCTCTCGCTGTGATCCATGGTGTATTGCACAAATTGTTGTTCCCACTTTGCGTAATTTAGGGATAATAACTAGCTAAAAATTCCATTTAAATTTCCTTTTCAGATAAATTGAAAAAGTACCTCACCTCGTTTTCTGTGTGGTACGCAGTGCACTACTCACTCCAACAACCTCCAGAGCGTGGAGCCAGATACCATCAACGAGAAAAGAGAGAAGTGAGCAAATAGATTAAATTTTAAATAATCTCTATAGTTAATAACGGTTTCATCAAATGATCACTCTCTCTAGTGAAAGACACTGGTAAGCACGGTTGTTTTTGGTTTCCTGGAAGGGCACACACTAATACAGACGGTTCAATCAGCCCAACTCTTATATTTGTTTGAGACTGTCGCACCTTCCGATCGTGTTTGAAGTTTCTGCTACCTTCAGTTTGGGCTTTGGAGACGCTAGATCACGATTTGGACGCAAAACATATCTATTGTCCCTGGCGGAGCCGTCCATTTTGAAACTGAGATTTTAATTATGTGTGAGTTGGTGTCTTTGGAATTCACCCGTTGATAATCAATGGTTTACCATTTAGATCAAGTTAAAAAATGATATTTTCGTGTTGTAAATACACTGATTGAGAACAAGTACTGCACTCTTTTTGTAAATGTTAAATAACATGAGCGCAGCTAAACTATTAGGATACCTAGATATTCTCCCTCAGAAAGAATATCATAGGCCTTAGCACAAATGTAAAAGAGTAGTTTTTACTTGTATTCCCGTGTTATAGAAATACTAGTGTTAGGTCTCAGTCACTTATCACGCAGTTCTTATTTTTTGGAGCGCGTATCTATAATCACTGTATATGTGTGGATGGGAGGAGAAAATCCTATATTCTCACCCTAAATTCCATTCTTTTCACATTGTCCCAAAAAGTTGAAATAATAATTAAAAGGTATTTATATTTAAGAAACAGAATTAAATAAGATTTATGATTGAGTAAATTCTAACCCGCATGCCTAAGTCGAAAAACAATATAATACCTGAGAGAGAGTGTTGCGGTCATACCGGCTCAAAAAGAACGTTCGGAAGAGGCCTCCGCAAGTTTCTGAGAATAATAGCCTTTGAATAAACCCGAAAGAGGGCGGCTTAGGTAAAGAGGTGGTATGTCTTCCTACGTTCTTTTAGCCTTCTCAGAAAATTAGAGTCCGCGAAAGGAGAGCCGGTACCTTATTTTAACAAATAAATTATAGAAAGATAGAATATATATATCTCTATGAAGTTATGGAAAAATCGCCTTGTAGGAAAGCTTAATTAAAGTGCGAAGAATGACATTGCGTCGAGGAGTAAATTAAGTCTTATAGAGAGCGACTTCACACAGTTGTCCGAAGTCACACCGTAGCAAGCACTAAGGACGCGCAACGCACACAAATAAATAAATAATGTATACGTCTCATAGTCCCAGAAAGTTGCCACAAACAAACACAAAAAAACGAAGACATTGGAACATCCTAGACCAAGCCACACAATAGATCCCACACAGAAGTCTGCAAAATCCAAAGTGCAAAGAGCTCCCAAATACACAAAGTCGATCACATAAAGACCTTCTCTAAAATTAAGAAGAGGCAAAACACAAACTCAATCACATATAAGGTTCCAAAAGAAGCCTAAAGATAAAGAGAGTCGTAACTTTTTAGGGTGATTCTTCCGCTCGCCCACAAGTTCCTTGTAAAGGCCAAAAGTATACCTTCCGAAGTACGTATATTCCTTTTATGCTTGAAATGACTCTGAAGAGGAGAATCCTCCTTAATCCCACACACCTCGCGAACTATAGAGTACCCGGGAAAGAGTTTCCCCCGTAAAAGGAATGAGAAGTTGCCAACAAAACCAACAAAAAAATCGCTCCTCATTCAAGTTCCCACAAAACTCTCCATCTCATTATCAGCCCAGAGATTTACGCAACAGACGCCCTCCCCACACATTCCCCACTAACGATAACCTCACCAATCATCAAGAACGACAATAGCAGCGCTGCTAGTTCACCCTCCTTGATGCTCTTTCATAACTCCATATGTCATACCCTCCAGAGTACCAGACAAACAACCCGACAATGAAACTTATTAATCTGATTATCTTCATCAGGATCATTAAATACATTCTAATATTAAGATAAAGTATCTCATGAAACCATCTCCTAGAGGACATGGCATTATACCAAGGTTAAAAGGAGCCACTAATGTAAACTCTCCCATAAGTTGTGTATCTGGTTCCTACACACACATATATACACATAGCCCTAAGGACGAGCTCAAGTGTTAACACCCCCCAAAAGTAGTAGAGGTCTTTTGAAACTCAAGCCTGAAACTGAACCTAATTCATACAATTGGGACAGTCTGGTCTAATCCCCAATTTGGGCCCTCAATAAAACGCTGTTCGCATAGAAGAGCTTGCATGTATAAACCGAAATAAGTATATACAGTTCTCGTCAAGAATAAGTGGGTAATAAGTGGCCGCTAATAAATAGTATTGGAACCCCCGAGGTATGATGCAGAGAGCATTATACCTAGTAATTTAAAGAAATTACATTAAAAACGGTGATGTCATAACCCAAGGAAATGATACTCAACACTATCAGATCTATCCACCCAAAAGATCTCTTTCAAGCTCTGAATGCTACTTCATTCTTTCGAGGTCTTATAAGCGCAGCTCAGATGCAGCAGCCAACGCAACAAATTCTGCAGGATACCTTGCGCGTGCATCAGAGTATAAAAGTCAAACGCGCGTGGAATGAATGGTATATTCAAGGATCCTCACACTCGCAGTGGTGCATCCAGGATTAAACTGAGACAAGCACGAGAGCCGAGAGGTGTTGATGAATGGGAGAACCAAAAATAGAACTAGTAGGCTAGACAAGAACAAACCTTTCACAACTTTATTAGGTAAGGTGGGTCATAAAACATTAAATTGCCTTGCAACACCAAAATAACCGTCTCTATGTAGACATATGTTAGCGATCCTTTCTATTACAAAAGGAATGAACCCATAAAGAAAGAAGAAAAAAATAAGAAAAAGGAAAAGGGGAAATCACACCATCATGCCCTTTAGAAATTCATTTGTATGAGACGAAATATAATCAGAGTAGAAGACCTATGGTAAACTACGAGTTGAGTACATCAAACGATGTGCATCAATTCCATTTGAAATTTAGACTTATTAACGCCCAGTTATAAAATTGATCATAGGTTGAACTATCCTGATAAGGTGCCTGCTCACCATACTACCTTTAGACGGAAACAAAAATAGCACAGCAGATAGCATTTGTTACCCCGATAGAATTCCCAATTAATCCACTTAACCTATGGCTCGCTTCGAGGTTTCGACTGGCGGAGACAAGAGTTTTGCAATAAAAAAACATCCTCCAAAAATAGAACGGCCCGTGGGCTCCTTGTTGAACCAGTGCAGCAGGACCCAGCCCTATTTACATTATAAAGAGGCACGCACCAACCACACACAGGCGTCGCCTAACAGATTATCCTAATGCACCTCATAATATTCCAGGTTCCTTGTAGAGATTCCGTCTTCCAAACTGAAATATTCCTTAACTTTGTATACCTTCTCTTCTTGAAAAAATTCGTCAATCAGAAGGCACATAAAAACCGAATGCATAAATGCTCCAAGAAAAATTGTTTGAGAGACTATTCAATGGTATATACCAAACCATAGAAATCGGGAATATAAACTAAAATTTTTGCGCCCCCTAGTTGAGCCGCAATAGGAATTGAAACCACTGACACAATCATGCGCTGCTGTATCCAGGAAACCGATTGGCGTAACAATACCTAAACTTTTTATGAAACACCATACACCGATGATGAAACTTACTATTAGGGGCAATGTGTGAGGAACTACCAGGAGAAAAACATTTGAGTA
This sequence comes from Jatropha curcas, assembly GCF_014843425.1. Next base: position 79,598 of record NW_023591400.1, on the reverse strand, counting down.
GACTATTAATACAGAGCCAGAATAAATTACTCCCTTTGAGATTAACAATTTGCTACGGGAACTATCTCGTGCCATACAATTAAGAGTCAGCTCCTTGCAAACCGAATCCACCTCATCAGAACAAACAATAGCACAACTGTAAGGGCTTGCTCCCGCAGTGTCTCCAAATCTGATGCGAGAAACCTGTAAAACGAAATGACACTTCTCAGTCTGAGATCTCCTCCTTGTTGAATATTAGATTAACTTTTTTCTTCCAACACACCGACATCTATACTCCTAAATCCATCCTAGTCCGCTGTGTTTAGGCCGCCAAAATTTAGGAAAGTGACTGCTGTGTTTTTTACTATAAAGTCTTCCACTCTGTCACCACAAACACCTTGCACACTTTCGATTCTTTATCCCCTCTTGTTGTAAGGAGTAAACTCTTCTTTTAAGACGCTCCATTATTTGTCGGCAACAGATTCGCTCCAATATATATAACTAAGTAAGTGCAACCTCGTCTTCATGTCTTTAGATGGTTGGACACGTTACATATAAAACAATGAACCAAATTCTCTCTCTCCAACCAATTTCGACGTCCAATGTACACAAGGAGAGCACTAAAAGTAATGTTCCTGAGCAATTTTGTGTGCAGCCCATAAGGCCATTTAGAATATGCTCTGTGCTTTTTAAATTTTTGTGAGGCTCGGCAAACTATTCACTGGCTCAACATATCAAGATGAGGTGCGCATATTCCCAATATTGTTGAGTGCCAGCAAAGGATCCCCAAAATTCCCTCAAATTTGGTTGCCCCTGGAGTAGTTGCAACCAAAGTAGAAAGGTTCGCAGCAAATGTTCTGGTGCCGGTCTAAATAACTAGACTGGCGCCCAAAAATCTGGTGGCCATCCTCGAGATATTTTTGTGGGCCTCTCTTTTTTAGTAGGAGTCTGCTCTTGAATCCCAACACAAAGTCTTATCCCTCACATCTCATTTTGGCGATCCAACGGTGATCAGCTCTCCCGTGTATCACGTTTATCAAATTTTAGCGCCCCTGATGTCAACTAGACGTTGCCACTATGATCACTGACTCTTTTGCAACTTAATTTTGGTCCACTCACGGCCTAGGCCCCATAAACCGGGAACGTACAATTTCACAATGTATTTGTGCAACCCCCATCACACTGGCCTCAGCAAAAATGCCAGCCAATCCTATTTCCTCGCCTGGCTCCTTCTTCACCATACACTGGCTCCTCTAAAATAATCTATCTCCAACTTAGCTCCGCGGCGCCTGCCGGCCACAAATGCGCTACTCCCAACACAATTCGATGCACCAACAAGTGTTGTGGCCCATCACAAATAAGAGCTTATTCAGAAAATTCACGCTTTAAAACCGAAAGTTATTCAAAAAAGAATAATTACTCTCTTAAGGGCCCCCCAAGGCCCAACACCAATTTGTGTCTCACAATTTTGGCCACAAATTGGGTCAACCAAATAAGTTTTTCACAAAAATCTAGTCAAATGAGCGTCACCGTACGGGATTAGCTGGCTTCCAGTACAAAAAAAAAAAGGTCGAAAAAACAATGAAAAAAAATCAAGGAAATAGGGCCACAGACCGATAAACTACTATTGAAACACAGAAAAAAATGGGGCATTACAACTAAAATCTTTGTTTCATTCTCATGGAATTAATCATTTGCAAACTCCACCTCATACTCCTAGCACAATAATGCTGCTGAACGATGACATTGTCATCTTGTTGAAATTAGATTAACTTTTCTTCACACGACATCTTTACTCCTAAATATTGGTCTTTTGCGATTCAGGCTGCTGCTTATCTTATAAATTATCTTCCAACACCCACTTTGAATTTCTCCTCTTTGTATTTTAAGCTTTTTCGCAAGATCCCTAATTATACTCGTCTTCATGTCTTTAGATGGTTGCGTTATCCATATCTCCGACCTTATGCAAGAAATAAATTTGATGTTAAGTTTGTTCCGTGTTTATTTTAGGCTATTCCTTACATCAGAGTGCATATTCATGTTATGAAAATCGGTTTCCTGGGTTAGTAGAAGTTGAGTCTGTGTCAAATACTACTTTGTGGTTTGATATTTCTTTTTGTGAGTCTTTTGATCCAGTCTATATTCCATTCCATGTGGTCAGTTCTTCTTTACAACCTGTGTCACTGACTTATGCTGCTCTTGAATTTTCTCCCTCCATAACAACATTTGATTTCATCCCTCCTGCTCAGTCCATTCCGCCTTCTTCTTCCTCTTCTAATCATCTAGCTCCGCCTCTGGGCACTCATTCCATGCACACCAGGTCTCAAAATAATATTTTTAAACCGAAAGTTATTCAAAGAAAAACTTAGGCCCTGTTCAGTAATTTTAGCAAATCTAGTAGCTGTTAGCTGTTATAATAGCTCTCAGTTATTTTACTAGCTGTTAGCGGTTAAATTTTTGGTTGTTACTGATTAGTTGTTTATATAGCGGTTTAAAATAAAAGTGTTCAGTAATAAGTATTTGATTAGCTGTTTAATATAAAATGACAAAAAAAGGATAAGGTTATAAAGAACAAGGCAAAGATAAGTGATGGACATAGGCGTCATAAAAAATTTATAAAATGTTAGATGTTAATAAGGATAATGTTTCATAAAATACTGCCTCAAATTCAAAATATTAGGATAGATGTGACATTATCGAACACGATAATTAATTAAAACAGTATTTTGACTCAGTTGAAAGACTAAACACTACTCCAAATGGTATTCTCGAATAGAGCCTTAATTGGAAAATATTTTTTAAATTTGAAAAACTATATAATTAAGGGTTCATTTCACTCTTTTGCTTGAATTTAAAAAATGTGTACTTTATCATGCCCAACCTTCGATTTGTAACTTAAAATTAAAAATGGTCTAACTTATATTATGTGTAACAATAAAATAACCTTGGTCGATTTAGGCTCCATTCGACAAGAGCATTTAGAATAGTATTTAATGTTTTGATTCTGTTAAAACACTATTTTAATTAATTATTGTATTCGGTAATATCACATTTTATCCTAACGTTTAGAGTTTGAGGTAGTGTTTCATGAAACGTTATCCTCATTAACTTTTAGCGTTTTATAAATTTTTTATGAGGACTATGTCCATCACTTGTCTTTGCTTTGTTTTCTATAACCTTACTATTTTTATCTTTTTATATTAAACAGCTAATCAAACATTTATTTTTGTGGAAAACTTCTATTTTAAACCGTGATATAAACAACTAACTACTAACAACTAATATCTAACGGCTAACAACTAGTAAAACAACTGACAACTATTATAACAGCTAACGTTTACTAGAACCACTAAAATTGCCGAACAGGTCCTTAATTGATCTCCAATTGCCGGAAAGCCACGTGGATTTTCTTTATTTTTTTTTTTACACCTAATCCTATACAATATCTCTCTCCCCTTCCTACTTCTACCATCTTTTCCTCTTTCCTCTCTTTTAATTTTCTCTTTGGCTTTTCATATGAATACTGTTCTAATATTTTTTAAAATCTTACTATCCTAATTTTGCCACTATTTTATTATCTTTTTTTTTTTTTCTTGTCCTTCCTATTGTGATTGTTATTCAAAGCAGAAGAGATTGCTTCTCAAATAACTTGTGTTGAGGATAAAGGAATTTGTCCATACTAAAACTGTAAAGAGTGGTGAGTAAAAGTAAAGAAATTGATATTGGAATAAAATTGCTTCTTAAATAATAATTAAAGCTTTGAATGTAAATGAGGGTGCTTGAAAATTAAAGAATAATTGAAATTGAAGCTTTAGAGACTTTTATATTGATTGGATTGTTGATTTTTTTTTTTTTTTCTTTTTTTGAAAAGTGGATTGTTGAATTCTTAAGGTGTTGTCAAAGACATACCTAGCTGGTGAATCAGGGGTCCCTGCTTCCCCGTAAATTTGTTTTTAAAGAAATTATTATAAAAATTACATTTTTCTCTCTCAAAATATGGAAAACTATATTCTTCCCTAAAAAATTTAAAGAAAATTGTATTTTAATCCTCAAACTTTATATTTTATTATTCCATCTCTAAGTGTTGCAATCTTTCTTTGGCCATAATTGAAAATCTCTTATTTTTCTTTTTTTTTTTTTTTTTTTTTTTTTCATAGCATTATTTTCTTCTCTCACATTAGCTCATAAACTCATTGGTAAAACGAGTCAAATTCATCCCACATAATTGAGAGAACATATAATTAAAAGATGATAAAATGAAGTTTAAAATCTCTATCCGTCCATAACTTTACTAGCTGTTATAACTCATATAATTTAACTCGCATCATTAAGTGTTTAGCCAATGAAGTCTTCTTGGGGCCAATAATTGAAAACTCAATTGTCACTTGTTACTTATATTCATATTCTTTTTTTGGTCCTTTATATTATTTAGTCTCCTTATATGAACGTAATCACATAAGAACGTGGACAGACTCACAACCCAAATGAGTGACCTATATCGAGTCTAGCGCAAATTTTGGCAAACAAAAGCCCAAAACAATCAAAATTTTTGGCATAAATTGCCCAATCAATTCGTATATGCACTACTCAAGGCCATTTTGTTTTTTTTTTTTTTTTTTTTTTTTTTTTTGAGTACAAAGAACGGAAGATTCAAACCCAAATATATTGTTAGGTCGTATATGCACTACTAGGCTATGACTTAGTGTGCCTTTTTCTCATCTTTATCTTTTAACTAATTAATTTATGAAACCCATTAATTAAGTAGTTAATTATTTTTAGACTCCATTATGGTCTTAAAATATTTAATTAACACAAACCTCAATTAAAAATGCATTCTTAAAAAACTAATTAATGAGTTTTATAAAATACAAATATGGTAGTAGTTTTACATTATTATTATTATTATTATTATTATTATTATTATTATTATTATTATTATTATTATTTTGGTTGTGTTCGGTAACAACTTTTTGTAACGCTTTTTAAAAAGTTAACTTATGTAAACTAATATTTTTTTTTTTTTTTTTGTTTTTTTTTTTTTTTTGGTCTTAACCACAAGTGTTCCAACTTACTGAACTAGAGCTACATCATGTTCGCACCAGATCGGCCTATTAAGTGATAAAATATTCCCTGCAAGTATTTGTTCTATTCATGAGGATCGAACTATTAACCTCATTTAAAGGAGAAGAGTGTCGAACCACTTATCCCAACACTTATTGTCAAAACTATTTAAAATAAATAAATAAATAAAGCAGAAAGTTACAATACATACATTTTTCTATATATATATAGCTAAAAAGATCTAATGCTTTGTGTTAATGAGCGTCGATATCTCCAAGAGTAGTTCATTTTCAAAGTAGCTTCGTCTTGTCCTATTTTTTATCAAATAGGACATTTAAACCAAATTATGTATAATATATGTTTAAGTCAGGTCAATATATATATTAAAAAAGGGAGAGTATCACATCGAACCGATCCAAATCAAGCTCTTTAGACTTGTGGTGGTTCTTAAGACACCTTATTGTTCAAGCTTGAATATAATGCACCAATTGATGATGGTCCAAAGTGGTAGTCACTATTCATTTTGGATGCTTACCCCAATAATTTTTTTTTCTTCTTTAGTAATTCTTACATTTATACCAAAATAATAGGCTGAATACATAAATTCACCCCTAAATTTTTTACAACATTAACTTTATGGCACTCGGAACTTTACGAATAACATATCATGCACTTAAACTTATAAATTTTGGTAATAATACACACCTTTCGGCATTAATATCTGTAAAATATCGACTTGATATGTAGTTAGCACGATTTTTGGGGCAATAATTTTCAAAAATTTCAACTTTTAATGAGTACTTGATTGATCTAATTTTGTAAGTTGATGCATTCAATAAAATAATTTTAAAAATTAAAGTATTATAATTTTATAATTAAATTGAAGTGTTTGATGGGTCAAAGTTGAGTATACGATAACATTAAATTAACAAAATTGAAGCTGAATTCATGTATTATGTCCAAATCAATGTTATGTTTTTACAATTACCCAACTGTAACAGTAAATATTTGTTCAACGGAAAGGTAAATTTGACAAAACCCACCCATCTACATCCACTACTTTTGATAGATAAAGATTGTGGCAGTCATATCGCAAAGGATGAAGTGGCAGTCATATCGCAAAGGATGAAGACCACATTCTTTGAACTAACTGTTATACTTTTGATAGATAAACATTGTGGCAGTCATATCGCAAAGGATGAAGACCACGTTCTTTGAACTAACTTAACAGTTGAAAGTAATCATATCCTTAGTAATAATGCATATAAGGTCACTTATCTCTCCTCTAATAAGTAATTGCCTAGAGTCTCTTTTCTCTACAGTCCTTTAGGCTATGTCCACGGATGTAGCATTTAATATTTTAATTGAGTTAAAATATTATTTTAATTAATTATCACGTTAAGTAACGTTAAATCTATCCAGACAGTATTTCATGAAACGTTATCTTCATTAATGTTTAGAGTTGTATAAATTTTTTGTGACCTTTATGTTCATCATTTATCTTTCCATTGTTCCTTATGTTCTTATCCTTTTTTTCGTTTTATATTAAATACCTAATCAAACACTTATTTTTACTGAATACTTTTATTTTAACCGATGTATAAACAACCAACCACTAAGAATTAATATTTAACCGCTAACAACTAATAAAACAATGATAGCTATCACAATAATTAACAACTACTAAAATTGCTAAAATTATCAAATATGACCTTAACCTACATAAATAGCCTTTACTTTATATTCTCCACTTTTTTTATCCGCTTTTAATAAACATAAATATGTTTTCCTATATATAATATAATATATATATATATATATAATATATATATAATAATATTATATATATATATATAATATATATATATTATATATATATATATATATATTTATTGCTTAATCCATGGTTTATTTATATTAGGCTTTTTTTATCACTTCTTTATAAGGAGTTTATTAATAAATTAAATCTATTGTTATATATTATTGCTTTAAATCCATGTTTATATATTAGGCTTTTTTTTATCACTTCTTTATAAGAGTTTATTAATAAATAAAACTATGATATCTGATTTTTATTTGATTAAATAATTTAGATCTTAGTTTTAGTAATATGATTTGTTTCTCTATTAATGCTAATAATGTATGGTGATAGGAACTCATTTATACACGCTATATACAATAAGTTCTCGGAAAAACAATAAGTATACAGTAGATCTAGACAAGTTACTTTATCCTTCAAATTAAATAGTAAATCTAGAAAAGTTACTTTATCCTTCAAATTAAATAATAGACTAGGTGCCATTGTGAAGATTTATTTTCTTTTATCGAGATTATCTTTAAGTGGAAAGAATTAATATTATCTATTTTCAAGGACATAACTAGAAAATTGGCTGAGAGGGGACCAATTAAAATTGAAGACCATTATTAGAGCAAACACAAGAAATATAAAAATCTAACGAAAATTTGTAATCTTTTATTCATTTTAAATTTTTTGCTGCTAATACAATAAAAATTAAAGACCCTTAATTACAAAAATATTTCATATAGACTTCACATATGTTTTATTGGTGAGAAAATTTTAAAAGGTAAAAATTGAGATTGTTGGAATCTAAAATTTATTAAATAAATTTTTATAACATGTTCTTTGTTGATTTCTTTTCTTTCCTTTTTATTATTTCATATATCAAAATTAAAATTTTCACTTACTTAAAAGATTAAAATTCCACATGTCAGTTCATAATTGGGTCTATTTTTTCATTAATGCCATTAAATTTTTATTAGACAATTCCAATTTTTTACCAAACTCAAAGTTATAAACGCTCAAAATTGATAAATAAAAATTTAAAGCCACAATAAATAAAACCCTATGAGTTTAGGAACTAATTTATACATTTTACCGAAAACATTGGGTATTTAAATTTTTTCTAAAAATTTCAGGGGGGCCCATGGCTCCCTTTGGCTCATTGCTAGGTCTGTCTTTTGTCTCTTGTAATTTTCGTTTTATTAATCAAAAGAATATAAATATTTTTTTGTTTGTTAGGATTAACAAACTCTATTTTCTTTTAATATCGGATGAGGGAATTCAAACCTGAATTTATAGTAAGGTTCTACATGCACTTATGATTAGACCATGCCTTGATGTGCTTAATGAACTCTATTAGTTACAATAGAAAGTTATATGTCATATGTATGATTATTTACAATATTTGAGACTTTATTACTAATGAATTATATTCTAAAAAAAAAGAAAGCAATTGCCTAGCTCAAATAGGTTGATGAGATCCACCTTATCTTTGCTTGCTTACTTACTAAAAATTGTGCTCTGTGCTTACTCAATATAGCAATTATTTAGTTATTGTAAATTATTCTTTGATCAAATTAAAAGACTATATTATCCTAATAAGTTCTAAAAATGTTAATAATATCCTCATTTTTAATAAATCCTTAGACTTTCTATTTAATCAATAAGTTAATATTCCTTTTTTTTCTATAATTATTGTTTCATTCATGAGTAATGAGGTTAAAATTTAATCTCAGTTGTTCACCTCTAATTTAGAGCATTTCTAATGCTAATATGGATTGTAACTAATATGTCATATGAAATAGAAGGTGTGAATGATGATGTGATTGATATCTACTTATAGACAATGAATCTTAAAAAACTCTCTCCAATGCTAATATTAGTTTTGAATCTTCTTTCATTCTCTTTTTTCTCTCTTTTTTGGGCCCACAATTTAATATGCAACAAATCACCAAAAAGCAATAAATGTTAACATTGTCTAAAAGACATTCTAAAAATAGAAGGTGTAGTAGATATTAGCATCCTAAATAGACATGCTAATATGGATTGTAACTAATATGTTTGTTGATCTTTTTGACATCCTAAATAGATATTGGCATTGCAGATTATTTTTCAAAAGTCTTTATGTTTTTTTATGTGACAATTAAATAAAAGCAATCCACATTTGCATTGGAGATGTTCTTAGTCAGTCATTAAAGATTTAATCTATCTATATATCTATAGAAAGCCATGTAAGGGATAGGTTTTCTAATCCCATGTGGAGCTTTATTTTTTCAATTTTTTTTACCTTTTTTTTTTGTTAATTTTTGAACTTTTTTGTTTCTCTAATATAAATTTTAGTTATTATATAATAATTTTCTTGTTATTTAGATTTAATTTTATTTATTATATAATAAATTTTGTAATGTTTGAAATCTTTATATTTAAATTTAGAATGATCTTGGTAACCTTTCAATTTTTTGATTATTAATTTTAGTTATGTAAATTTTAAAGTACAATTTCTATTTTTTTTGTTTGGATTAATTTCACTTATTATGTAATTAATTTTGGAATTTTTCGGTTGCTTTCTTTATACTTAGGCACTGTTCAGCAGCAGCGTTTGAAATAGTATTTAGTGTATTGATAGGGTTGAAACACTATCTTAATTAATTATAAAGTTCGATAATACAATATCTACCCTAACGTTTATAGTTTGAGACAATGTTTTATGAAACATTATCTTCATTAACGTTTAGTGTTTTATAATTTCTTTATAACACTACACCCATCACTTGTCTTTACACTTTATTACTCATTTTCTTACCATTTTCTATTATTTTATATTAAACAGCTAATCAAACAGTTATTTGTACCGAACATTTTTATTCTAAACTGCTATATAATCGCTAACCACTAACAGCTAATATTTAATAGCTAACCACTAGTTAAACAGCTGACAGCTATTAAAATAGCTAACAGCTCCTAGAACAGCTAAATTTTCCAAAGAGATCCTTAGAATGATTAGAATGATTTGAAGTAACCTTTCAATTAATCTATTATTAACTTTTATTATGTAAGTAATTTTTTGTTTAGTTTTTAAAGTACATTTTCTGTTCTTTAATATTATTTTTAGTAATTATGCAACAATATCAATAATATTTTAATTTTGAGTTTTTTTTTTTACAGATAGTAAGCTTTTAATAAAATATTTTTGTAGTTTTTAAAGCGTATTTTCTATTTTTCTAAAATCATTTTCAATTTTAATATTTTTAGAGCTTTTCTACAGATTGTAACTTTTTAACTTCCACTCTCATTTTGTTTTATTTGTTATATTTTAATTAATAACCAAAGGAATAGATTTTGTAACACTAAGTAAATTTAAGTTAGGTTTGACATTAATATTAAACATTTTTTTTCTCTTCATTTATATTATGTGATTCCATAAATATGGCTTTTGATTTATTGTTACAATATATAGCTCAATATATAGAGTACTATTTATTTTATAAGGTTAATTAACAATACTAGATATGTTGATGTTTTTACTTCTATGAATAAGATTTCTGTTGAAGAAGAGATGTTTATGAATAAGATGAATATTAAAGATCTGTTATAACATGTAAAAGGAGAGATTTTCCTATCCTTTATGGAGCTCTATTATTTGAGTAGTTTTTAATCTTTTTTTGTAATTTTTTTATTTCTCTAATATTAATTTTAGTTATTATATGATAAAATTTCTTGTAGTTATTAGATTAATTTTTACTTACTAGTGTTAAGAACGTGCTTTGCACGTTAAAACTCGTTATACTTACCCATTTTTTTATATTTTTTAAATATAAAAATATAATAAAAATGATAATAAATTATTGAATAAAAAAATAAATATATTAATTAGGTTTTTTTTATTCAATATTTTACTATAAATATTATAATATGTATATAGACAAAATGAATGAATATTGTAAAGAAATCAAAATGGAATGAAAAAATAAATAAATATTATAATATGTATATAGACAAAATGAATGAATATTGTAAAGAAATCAAAATGGAATGAAAAAATAAAACTTTATAATTGAAACAATACTGGAAAGTAAAAATAATCATAACTCGAGCAAAATAATATCTTTAAGATTAGTAAGTAAAATGATAAGAATAAAAGTCTTTGACATAAAAGAATAATAAACCCTATAGCCAAAGAAAAATAAAATTGCTATGGTGATTTTTTTATAAGTATTAAACAGTTATATTGGTAATTCATAATAAATTAGTATTTTGATAAGATTCCTAATTGAGTTATATTATAATTTTATATTATAATATCAATAAAAGTTATTTATAATAAGATATTATCTATACATCCATGTTCAACCCTATTGGAAGTACAATAAAATTTAAATAATAAGTACTTAAATTTAAATAATAAGTACTGATTTTTTACTTCTTTTGATTGAATTATTTTGATTATTTTTTATAATTGTATATTATAAAAGTTAGCTAACATAACTAAGTTACTCATAGATATCAATTGATTATTTTTTATTTTTAATTTAATCATTTTATTATTCTATTAATAGTTTTATTTGAACTATTTTTAAATTTTTTAGTAACTTAAATTAATATAAAATAAGTTTATATAATTTTCTATCAATTGAGTTAAAATATTTTGACATATTCTTCGTGTTTCTTAATTAAATCTTTAACTTTATTTGATAATTGACTTTTATTTTAGGGTTAGGATAAAAAAATTTCTGGTTTTCTATTTTTATATTTGTAGTTTAATATGTTTAATTGAATAGTATTTACCAATCTAATTAAAACTTGTTATATAATTTTAATCAACCAATAAAATTAAAATTTTTTAATTAGGATGTGACTAAATTATCATTAATGATATTGTCAATCAACCAATACAATACAAATAAAATTTAAAATTACTATACAAGCAAAAAAATTATGATTTATGCACGTCAAGGCATAGCCTAATGATAAGTGCATATACGACCTGACAATTAATTCAAGTTCGAATCCCCTTTCCCCCTATACTCAAAAAAAAAAAAAAAAAAAAAAAAATACTATATAATATATATATATATGATTTATTATATTAAGTAATTTGAATATTAAATTCTCATGGCTAACTTACCTTGCATCGAAATGACTTCAAATAAAAAGTTAATATATAATTAATTTGAATATTGAAATTCTCATGGCTACTTTACTTGCATCGAAATACTTCAAAATAAAAATTAAAATATATTACCATGACAAATATTAATCTGACAATTCAAATAAAATTTAAAATTTTATTAATAAAATATAAAATAAAAGGGAGGAAGAAACGAGAAAAGAAATAGCAGACAAACCAAAGGATGTGCAACGAGTTATAGGTTTGTGCAAAACAAGGGTTTAATTTCGCCTGTCGTACCTGAAGTATAACCCATATTATATTGACATACCAAAATTTCAATTTGTTACGCAAAAATATCAAAACTTTAATTTATGTTATAGTAAAATACATCCGCCAGAATAACTATTTAATATTGGACGAAAAGCTGACATAGAGCATTAAAAACATAAAAAGTAGCGATGTCAACCTGTCATGTCAAACTCCGCTAACTTTCTCTCTTTCCCATGTAAAGGTCATTTCTCTCTTTTGCAAAGTCTTCAAACCTACCCTTTTAATTAAATGCCCCAAACGTTCTCTTATGCATCATAAATCATCCTAATCAACATTTTTTTTTTTTTTGGAAACTAATCACCATTTATTTAAACTTGAAATTAGTGTACATTCATCTTTATCTAAATACATATTATAATTAATTTTGCCTTATCATTTTATAGTTTTTTTTATTTTTTTATTATTTACTATATCGTTTATGTTATTTATAATCATTTATATTATTAATTATAATTAATAGTAATTTTTAATATATTAATAATTATAATCATTATATTATAGATAATAAATATAGATAATAGATAGTGAACTATTATATTATAGATAATAATAAAAGATAATAGATAATTACAAAAAGGAAATTTTTTTCTGAAACTGCTTATCACCTTCACTCTCATGTTTTCCCTAATTTTGTGGCTTTTATTAGAAATCCCAAAGCCTAGCAAAGGCAAAGCAAATAGAGAGGAAATTCACATTTGGTTTCCCTCATTTTCTCAAGAAACGAATAGAAAATTCCTTATTCAGTTGAGCTTTTTTTTTAAAAAAGAAAAAAACATGTTTTTCGCCCTTCTAGTAAGTTTAATCAACCCCTCTTATTCAAGATGGCTTGATACCCAACTACTACTAAACTTGAGAACTCCAAACTCTAATTAATGGAGAAGCCAATAGAAATTATAGTGGAAAGAAGAGAAGCCATGATGGTATCATTTGATAGAAACACAAGCCCTACCCTAAAAACAACAACTTCCTGAATCCTACTCATGCATCGTTAAACCTTTAAAAAAAAATTGTTCCCAAAAAAATCCTTCGCTCTCTGCCTTTTCTCTTTGCTTGAGAATATTCCAGTAAATGTGATTTTCAATGGGTAAAAAATCCAACAAATTGAAAATCATGGGATTATCATATGGAAGATAAGCATTCACCACAAATGAAGGGAAAGAACAAGAAGAAGAAGAAGAAGAAGAGAGAGAAAGCATCTACCTACCTAACAAAATAGAGTGAATTAATGAGAGAAAGAAATAAGAAGATGAGTCACCAATATTGAAGACCTTAGGGCAAGAGAGAGAAATGACCTTTACATGGGGAAAGAGAGTTGGTCGAGTCTGACATGGCAGGCTGACATGACTGCTTTTTATGTTTTCAATGCTCCATTTCAGCTTTTCATCTAATGTTAAACGGCTATTCTAACGGATGTATTTTACTGTAACATAAATTAAAGTTTTGATATTTTTGCGTGATAAATTGAAATTTTAGTCCGTCAATGTAATAGGGACTATAATTTAGGTAATATGGGTGAAATTAAGCCGCAAAATAGGTTATCAATTTTGGTTATAATTTAGCAAAGGATATAAATTCCATTGTTAACCCGTTTGTAAATGTCACGCCCGACTCTAATTACCAGAGGAATTGTCCGCTTTGGATCAAGCCAAATCCCCCATACAAGATTGGCAAGACCCGCACGGTTTTGTCCCCAGAGAATTGCCGCTTTGATCAAGCCAAATCCCCCCATACAAGATGCTAAGACCCTGCACTGGTTTTGTTCCCGCAATGGTGAAATGAGAAACTTCCCAGGAGGACAACCCATCTTAGGATTTCGTAAGTCGAGCACGTTTATACCTGAGTTCTTCACAACTCTCTCAGCCATTCCACCAAAAGGCGCCTTAATGATTAGTTTTCCCCTTTTCAATATATTGATCGATCATTCCTTGTCCCTCGCGATCCACTACCCTACTAGCGCTGCCATCCTACGAAGCTAGCCAGGTAGCTTTGCTCTAACCCGCCCTCTAGGATTCGCTTTGCCGGTCGGAAATGTCACAGGCCCTCACCGCTTTTTGCGTGGTTCGTCCTCGAACCATAACATCTACTGGAGGGGGTCCGGCTCTGATATCCAAACTGTCACGGCCCGACTCTGAAATCACCAGAGGATGTCCGCTTTGAATCAAGCCAAATCCCCTATACAAGATTGGCAAGACTCGCATCGGTTTGTGCCCAGTAATGAGAAACTTCAGGAGGTCACCCATCGCTAGGATTTCGTTATAGCCGATTTTTGCCTATTTGTCTTAACCCTTGGATTTTCTTTTTCCACATCGTCTTGCAGCCATTTCCACCAAAAGGCGTCTCCTAATGATTAGTTTCCCCCTTTCCAGCCATTCCACCAAAAGGCGTCTCTAATGATTAGTTTCCCCCTTTTCGATATATGATTCGATTCATTCCTGTGTCCCGCATTCCACTACCATAGCTAGCCTGCCATCCTAGAAGCTAGCCAGGAGTTTTGCTCTACCCGCCCTCTTAGGATCGCTTTGCCGGGTCGGGATGTCACAGTAAAACCCTTTGTCAACTATTAGCAATGGAAGAAGAATGAAACAAGATTTGTTAATGGGAAAATAATTAATTAGTCCATGAGGTTTGAGCAAACTAACTAACTCATCCTCGTATTTTTATCGATATTAATTAAGAGTCTTTGAGGTTTAATTCCGTTAAACGATTTAGTCCTTCCATCCATTTTTCCCTATTTTTCCATTAAAATGTGTGGAAAGACGAAAATATCCTCAAAATTATTTAGGAAAAGACGATAATTGCCTGAATTATCATGTACATCATTCATGGTGTCAAATACAAAGCTAAAGCATTCACACACTCATCAACAATCAACATATAATCACAAAATTAGAAAGCTTTATTTTTAACAATCATTTTACATTATTTATTAAGAGAACTTGAACATATGTCAACGACTTGTTTAATTGGCAGTGCTGATTTTTGCTTTACATCATCTAAGAGGGCAAGCGCGAGACAAGTTATTATAACAGCAAGTCAATTATTACTATATTTCGCCTGTTCTATAATTTAACAGAATTATAAAGGGAAAAGGATGAAAAAAGTTTAGCTATCAACATAACATAAGGTAAATATCCAATTTATTTTAATTGTACAAGAGAGAATGCTCACTGTAATCACAATTTAGTTGGAAACCATGCTCTTTGTCTCCTTCAAAAAGCCTTCTCATGTCCAATCTTTATCATACTGCAATCTTTTTTTGACAGCTCTCTTAAGTTCGATTACTTCTTCCTGTCGTTGGACCAAATATGTGTGAGTTGTAAAGTAATCGAGCGAGGCCTTAAGACACCAAAGAATTAAAACAACAAATTAGAGAAATATTGCACTACCAAATCTCTAATTTTGTGCAAAATTGTCAAACAGGTGGGATTGAAGGTATTTGGTGACTCAATTACCAATTCAAGAATCAAAATCTCCGAAAAACCAAGCTCAAGCTTTTGTATTTGCTCTCTTTGAACTATAACTGAGTCAGAATCTGTTAAATCACCTATAACTCTTTTAAATGAATGATCTTTAACAACATGATACCATGAGATATTGGTATCATCCAATTACAATCTGAGTTAATTCACTTCACCAACTCAGAAACCCACCCAATATCTGGTGCTAAAGCGGTCGAGTTAAACTGATTCAACAATTTTCCTTACTGAGTCTCGCATATAACTTTGCTCTTAAATCCCTTCTAGATTTTATCATCCATTGCAGCTCTTCCTCGAGGGTTGAGTCCTAGAGGTCTACCTAACCTAGTTAGGCCTGGGTTGGAGTTGATCGGAGGCCACAAAAATTAGATCAAAGTGAAGAGCACCGGCGGAGACATAGGCGGTGAGTTTAATAGACGTCTGGAAAAGAGTTGTATTCCCCTCCACTTCAATGGAGTAATTAACCTAGGGTATTATCATCTTTTTCTAAATAATTTTAAGAATATTTTCATCTTTTAACACATTTTGACGGAAAATGAGGGAAAAATGGATGGAAGGACTAAATAGTTTAACAGAATTAAACCCTGGGGACTCTTAATTAATATCGAAAACACGGGGATGAGCTAGTTAGTTTGGCCAAACCTCAGGGGCTAATTAATTATTTTCCTTTTGTTAATTAATAAAAATCAATTTAGGTTATAATTTTAGAAATGAAAAGAAATTCTGTTGCTAACCTATAAGTAGAACCCTTTGTCTTAGCAATGAAAAAACAATGAGACAATATTTGTTAATTAATAAAAATAATTTGATTAAGGAAACTAATATAACTAATCTAATTAAAAATTATTATATAATTTTAATCAATCAATAAAATTAAAATTTTTCTAATTAGATTTTAATCAAATCTAATAAAATTAAAATTTTCTAATTAAATGGATTAATGTATCTTTAAATGATATTTTAATCAAGTCAATAAAATACAAATAAAATAAACAATTAATCAATCAATAAAATATCAATAAAATTAACAATTTTCTAAATAGAATAGGACTAAATTATCCTTAATAATATTTTTAATTAATCATTAAAATTAAAAATCTGTAGGAGCGTTTTAGGAACCCAATATCCCCTCCTCCCCCATCTGTACTTTTAAGTTTACTTGGCTATGAGTGAGATAGATACAATGATAAAAGAATTTTTCAAGTTTATACAGTGTCTCATCAAGTATGATAGTTGGATAAACGAATCTATGAATCTATAAATTTATAACTCTAAACACAAACAAGAAGGATGGAGGGATTACTGGATTAAAATAAATATAAATAAAATATACTTATTAATTTGTAAAAAGAGAGAGTTAATACTTACCAGAAGAAGCAAACATGATTGCAAACTTAATAATTTCAAATTAGCAAAAGTTTGAAGTAATAATTCTTCATTGTCAAAAGCAACAAATTCTTGATAGCGTAAAGTAATTAAAACTTGATAGTCAAAAGCAATTAAAACTAAACATATATATAGAATAAATTCCTAATTAGAATGAGATTAAATTTATAATATTAATATAATAAAAATAATAAATTGATATCATAACTAGAATAGGATTAGATTAGCCTTCCCAATAGAATTTAGATTCAAATAGGAATAAAAATACTAATAAAATTAAAAGTTTTCTAATTAACAAATGATTAAATTATCCTTATTGTTAGCAATAAAATTAAAAGTCCGTAGGAGGTCCCCTATTCGTAATTTTATATATATTATAGATTATGTAATTAATTTTGTAGTTCTTTATTTTTATTTTACACTTAAATTAATAACCTTAAGTGACATTTCAATTTCTTTATTATTAATTTTACTTATGTAATTTTTAAAGTGTATTTTCTAGTTTTTGTTTGGATTTAATTTTACTTATTATGTAATTAATTTTGTAGCTTTTTTGGTTGTTTCTGTTTTATACTGATGATAATCTTAAGTAACCTTTCAATTTCTCTATTATATATTAACTTTAGTTATGCAAATAATTTATTTTTTAGTTTTTAAAGTATATATTTTTTTCTAATATTATTTTTAATTATTACGCAAGAATATTAGTAATTTTAAGTTTAATAATTTTTAGAGTTTTTTATGGATAGCAAGTTTTAATAAATTACTTTTTGTAGTTTTTTAAAATGCATTTTCAATTTTTCGAATATTATTTTTAGTTATTATACAAGAATATTTTAGTTTTAATAATTTTTTGGATTTAAGGATGATAAGCTTTAATAATAAAAAAATTCTTAATAAGTTTGCTTTATTTAATTGTACTAACTTTCTATCATTTATTTTCATTTATTTATTTATTATACTTTAATTAATAAGCAAAAAAGAAATTAGATTTTGTAATAATAAGGAAATTTTAAGTTAGATTTGAAATTAATATTCAATCTTTGGTTTTCCCTGCTTATTTATGTTATGTAATTTCGTAAATGTAACATCTATTTATTGGTGCTACATAGATTAAAATCTTTCTTCCTATGCATTTGTTTTTTCAATGTACGTGTTGAATTATATGGAGTATTGTTTCTTTGATGAACTTACTCCTATGCATAAGATGTTGTTGAGGAAGAGATGTTTATTGATAGGATCAACATTAACTCATCATTTGAAATAAATTTGAAATAAATGAATTTTACAAAATTTTATAAAATTAATTTGAAAATCTATATTTTCGTGTTTGGTATGAAAAAAATATAGATTTTAATTCTGTGAATTCAATTTTATAAAATTAAACGTAATTAAATCAAATTCTACCAAAAATAGTTGAAATTTTTAAATGGATTCTAGAAAACTAAGTAATTTAAATTTTTATGACAAAACTACCCTCCTTTCATAATGAATTTCTATTGTTTACTTATTTAATTTATCAATACTCTCTCCTTCCAGAGAGTGAATTTTCAATTATTTACTTATTTAATTTATTAATCTTATCAAAACTTGATGAAAACCATTTAAAATAAAATTTTTAGCAAAATATAAATCTCATCGTTTATTATTGAAAAAGAAAAAAAAATCATTGAAAAGCAATAAAAGAATTTTTGGCTTTCGTAATTTAAAAACAGGCGCACACGAATTTCCATAAGCCTCGAAAAATCTTTGAAAATTTCTTTGTTTTTTATTTAATATTTGACTCGAAACAATTTTTTTTTCATTTTTTGTTTTAATGCTTTTTAGACTTTTTTTTTTACTATTGAGTAGAGAGAAAGATTCAAGTAAATATATATTTATCACCAAATGAAATACAATAATTTTATTAATATTGTTTTCATTTTGTATATTTATTTTAAAGAAAATAAAAAAAATTATGTTGTATAAAATAAACATAATTGTATCTATTATTTATTTTTATAAAATTACTATTTTAAGAATATTTTAAAAAATAAAAGCAAATAAATTTTCAATTATAATTATATTCCATATATAACCATGTGGGATTTAATTAAATTACATATTTTAAGTTAACTATATTAAAAATGAAAATTTATTCACAAATAAATTCACTTACAAATAAATTCTATATTTTGAAACAATATGTTATAACTTGATTGAGACAATAAGATAAAAGTATGTTTGCCAATTTTTTATTTTTTTCCATAGTTTACATATATAAGTATAACTAATTGTTAGTTTTTGTATCCTAATCTCTACAGGAATATATATAGTTACTCTGACGACAAAGATTATAATCATTATACGTGTGGCATTTGCAACAATTGCAAGTTTCCTTTCATCAAGTAAGATTATATATATTATTTTTTATTTTAATTATAGTTGCATCTCTTACCTTTCTTTCTCTTATATATTTTTTATTTTATTTTTGTGAAATGATATATGTGTTTTGTATATAATCAAATAGATTGAAAAATCAAATATCTGACTTCAAAATCCCTGTGAAGTGTGAATCGGGATGACACTAGTTAATAATAAAGGAGGTAGAAATTCAAAATTTGATATTAAAAAAAAAAAATCCAATTTTTAAATTTGAGAGTAGCTATATAAAATTGTATTCTGGAAATTGCATACAAATAAGACATCTGATAAGAATATAAGTATGCAAATGTATAAATCTGATAAGCTCTGAACTTGAAAAGCTTGGCACTCTGTCCTGAATACAAAGATTGCATTTATGCCTTTTTTTTTTTTTTTTTTGAAAAAGCTTGCAACTCTGTCCTGAATAATCAAAGATTGCATTTTATGGCTTTTTTTTTTGTTTTTTTTTTTTTTTTGTGAAACCACTGGTATCCTCCCTATTACCAAGGACCTCCTAATCCGACTCGGCGCTTAGTGACAGTTAAGGCTCTTTGCTCCTTCCTACATGTGTATTTAATTGGGGCGAACCCGAGAGCTCTTCTTACACGTCCAGTCTGTGTTGCTAACTGATCCATAACTTTTAGGTTGCATTTGTGCTCTTTAAAGCCTCCAGTACATGCATTTATGGTGTTTAAGAGTAAGTTAACTCAAATGAGAATATTGAGACTATTATGGAGAATTATGTCTGTTTTGGTGATTAGATTGATAAGACTATCGTAATATGTTACCAAGAGATTGTTAATCACGAGATCATAAGTTAATTAAAGTAGAATATCATTATGGAGATTAATTAGGAGATGATTAAATGTGCTCAAATTGTAGCGATGAGAAGCTAGCATGTAAAACACCTTAATTAGTATATTGATTAAGTACTTAATGATTTGGTGTTTAATCATTTAAAATGTGTAACTAAGGCCTAAATGAGGTTAGTTAATTATTAAATAAGGAGTTTCTGAATAGCTATTTGTATCTCCTTTAAAGACGCATTGAAAGAGGGAATATCTCTTTTCTCTTTAGCTTTTAACCTTAGCCTTGTTTTAGGGCTACTGCTGTTTACCAGCGGTAGCTCCCACCTTTTACTCTTCTTTTCGCTTCACCTCTTTTTGCTTTTAATCTTTTATTTACTTTAATAAACTCAAATTTAATTTTCCTACAATAGATTTGTCCTTTTTTTGTTTTGTTATTGTTATTTTGTCTACATGTTTGGAGTCTTTTCCCTTCTTTCTGAGGGTTTATTACTAATTAAAATAATATGATATTTAATTTTATGTTATTGGAGACTTTAGATCTTGATTTATAGGTGTAGATCTTCGATCAATGGAGCGTGTTAGTGCAGCCTATTCCCTCCATTGATGCTATTGATGCATAGTGGCGTAAACTCATCTGTGTTCGTCATATGTTGCAAATTCTTGAAAAACCAATGCAGATATGGAAGATCCAAAAGAGTTATTATTTTGTCATCCAAATTAATTAACGGACTAGTTACAGCTATGAAAATTTTTATCTTTTGTCAAGATCAACTCCAAGCTGAAAGATCTAATATTATATTTTTTTTAATTTTAGTTTCATTGTTCAAAAGAATATGAATTCTTTTGGTTTGTTATTCTTAATATTATTATTAATGAATTATATTTTCAAAAATATGAATTCTTTTGGTTTGTTATTCTTAATATTATTATTAATGAATTATATTTTCAAAAAAAAGTGTTAAGGATTATGGACTTGATTAGCATAAAAGAAAAATTATGATAACATGTGTTGGTTAAAGCATAAATAAGTGAAATCTTAAGGAGTTAAGAAGCATTAGTAGTCACGTGACTTGCACATGACATGTTAAAATATAACATTAAACAAAAGCAAGAGCATAATCAAAAGAAGAAAAACTCAGAGTAAAAAGAGGAGCAGAGGCCGAACCATAAGAAGGAGAAGCAAAAGAAAAAGGAAAGCTTAAGGACTTAAGATTTAACTTGATTTCATAGGGGTTTTTGCTAGAAATCATCTAAGATGAGCTAATCTTTACCTAGTTTATGTTATTTTTATGATTTTGGAGAAATTTAGGTTAGGGTTTCAAAAAGAGGGAAAAGTTGATTTTAATGGAAATAGATGAAACAAACATGATTTTAGGTGTTAATTAGTTAGTATTAATTATATAATTTATGAATTGAGTGTCAATTTGGTTGAATTGAAAATCGCACCTAAGGCTTATGAAGGTGAGGTTCGGCCACTTGAAGATTTCCATGGAGATGATGTTTCAATTTGAATTGATGAGTTTAATTAATTAATTAAGCATTCTAATGATGTCATTAAAGTGTTGGTTTGAAAAGAATGTGTTTAAATTGAAATTACCATATTTATATGGTTAATGTTTGATGAATTTTAATCATGTTAATTGATGAATAGTTGATTGAGTTGAGATTATAGGATTGTTAAATGATTTTTGGAGAATATATAGAATTTTTCGGGAGTTCAAAATACAAAGGTGAATAAAAATGTTAAGCATTGAAGTCACGCACACCAAGTGTTTGATTAAATGGCAAAATGAATATTAAGGTGCTTGCTTATTCGTATAGGTAAGAGAATCATAAAGAAGGTGAAGAAAGAGGCTCTTCAAGGCCTCGATAGTATAACTCTGTGTATTGAGTAAAAGCTTATAATGATTATTTGTAAAAAATAAATGATTGCTTATAATACCTTTCATGATAACATGCCATATTTGATATCCTATTATGATAAGAATATGATTCTTATCCTGGAAAAAGAAAAGTTAAGCAAAAAGGTATTATTATTCTAAGGTGACTTGGACTAATCTGTGAATGCAATTATGTCAAATTTTGCATTTGAGATAAAAGGAACTTATGACTGTCAAAACCAACTTGTAATTTTGATTTGTATTTGGCTGCATGCTCACAATCTGATTTTAAAGCTGCGTGCTCAGAATCTGTATCTAGAGCTATATGCTCATAATCTATATTTAGAGCCATATGCTCATAATTTGTATCTAGAGTTGCGAGCTCAAAAATATTTGATTTGAAAGCTAGTTAGCTAAATTTGATATATGAAATATGTTATCTGAAACCCCGAGGTCGAGTTTGGTTTGACAAGTCATAATATAAATAATTTGATAATTATCCGCATTATACATCTATGGATTGTTCAAGCAAAAGAAGTCAAGTTAACATCTTAAGCATCTTAAGCATAAAAAGAGTGTCCAACCATCTTTTACCAAAGATATCTTCATACCATGAATTTCTCAAATATGAGGCATACTCTAAATAAGCACCCAAAATCAAAAAAGACTTTGAATAGGGGCAAATGCCTTTTTCAACTGAGACAAACTCTCAGGAAGTCTCAGCCAAACTCCCATTGGGACAGAGGCAAAACCATAATACTTGATGTTCATCCCTTTGGCTTTTTCCAAGATTTATACCCATCTAGTGTGCCCAATATATACACCACTAGGTCTAATTGGATGAAAATATCCGATCCATACTCTCATGATGACCTTAACCACATCCCCAGTCAAAGTAATGGAACCAATAACATGTGATAGCACATTGCCTGAAACAGTTTCCATCATTACATCACTATGCATGCATTCATTCAAATCATGCATTTATATTTAAGGACAACATGCATTGCAAAGAAATCCATTTATACATTAGCATGGAAAACCATACACCTCATGCATATAAAACACATATTCATCCTGCACACTATTTTTACTTCTAAAAGTGCAAGTATAGTATAAGTCAAGAAAATAGTAAGTTGTCTCCTACTATAACGATTGCTCTCCATGATAAGTTCTCCATTCCTTAGTCAAGATCGCCTCATCAACATCTTATTCCTACCACTAACTATTGATAGTTAGAGAAGTGCTCAGCATCATGGCCATCCTATAACCAACATCATAAGAATGCCAAGCTCAATCCACGTGAAAATAAACTTTCTCATTTACAAGATCCTTTCTAATAAGTACAACTTTATCACTTAAAAGATCTTTTCAGATATATGAAGGGAAAGAGGATAAACATATTACCACAGTCATGTCAAAGATTTTGACAGGCAAATTTACAAGTATACGAAATTGCAAACAAGTAATAAAGAGTGAGTAGAGTATTGTCCCATGAAGATTGTATACTAAGTACCAAAATTGTGTTAAACTTATTATGATTTAAACGACAATAAAGATAATGTATTTGAAAATAAAAGAATTAAAGTAAAAACATGAGAATGGGATCAAGTAAGAAATTGTTAGAAAGGAATCAAGGTTTAAAAGATACTAGGGATTTTGAATTCACTTAATTCTGTCCAATTTATCCTATTAGTTTGATAATCAATTTTAATTATTCAAGAAGGAGAAATAACCATAAAATCGTTAATAAGCTCTCTCAATGTTTTATTATCTATTTTAATCCAATTTCTTATTATCTAATTTTTAATCAATTCAATTACCATCTCTTAAGGTGGCAACCAAACCAATAGATTAAATCTGGTGCAACCAAACATAGATTAAATCATTAAGTTCTATGATTATTCAGGAATCCACAAATTAAGGCTTTTAATTTTATGAAAACCTCCCATGAGTCAAACGATCTAGCTCTCGCATCAAGTTATTATTCTCATGAAATTTATTAATCTGTTCATATCAAAAACCCTTCTCTCAATAATGATTAATGAAATAAATCAACCCATGGGAGAAACTTTGCCTGAAAGCATTAAGATCAATAATAAATTTTACTTGAATAAAGAAAATCAAATCTAATATTATAAATTGGAATTGAATATAAGCTCCATCATATCCCTAGTAAAAAGATTTAGTTTGACATAATAAATAAATTAAACTCAATTAAACTTGCAAATAATCCCATAATGAATAACAAACAAGAAGAGAGTTTAGAAATAAAAACTAGTCAACAATTGACTTGAGTGACTTCCTTGAATCTTGATGCCAAATTGAATACTTGAAGTCTTAAAGACAGAGAAACTATATTGAGAATAATAGAACAAAAGCTAAAAATAACCTAGCTAGTCTCTCTCTTTATATTGAGGAAGAAATCTTTATTGAGGAAAATCTTCAAATTCATTTAGGAAAGTGAATTTTTATTAAGGAAGAAATCTTTTAGAGAGAGAAAACTATTTAGGCTTTTTATTTCTTTTCAATTAGGACTCTCCAAGGGTCTAGATAGGATTTAAGCTTGACTGGGCACGTCCCATAAAATTCTCATGCAGATTCATGCAGGCAGTATGTGATAAAACTGGAATTTTCGGTCCCAGATAAATTCTACAAATTTGCATTCCCTAGGTGTTCTCGAGTTTGACCCTCATTTGATTTTGCCTTAGAAACAACATGGGGATGCTGGGTGGCACGCCCTGGATGTGCTCCTTGCTGGAAGTCATAGACAATTGATTGCTTTAAATCCTCTTTTTGCATTTTTGGCTAATTTCTTATAAAAATCCTACAAAATTCATCAAGATTAAGTAAAATATGATTCAACGAAGCTTTATTGAAATATATATATATAAATTTAACTAAAATAAAATAAATTAAATAAAAATTAACAGAAATCCTAGATAACATTTATGTTGCGTCTCTTTTGAGTTCCTGCAAGTATACGGATCGCAACGTAGTAATAAAAAGATCGATCCCACGAGGAACGGGTTATGTCCACTATGTCACTTTACTATTATCCTTAACACTTTATGTTTACAGCAATAAACTTACTGAAATGATTAAACTTATAATTCCTATTTAACTTTTTACTAAATATAACTCTTAATTTATAGATAAAGATATAAGTAGAGAATACTTAGAATGAATTGATCAGCATTAGATTTTCTTTTTTCTATCGCCAAAAGTGTTTTTAACAATAAAAATTTTTCTTTAATCACTGTGGTCAAGTATTTCAACCTCTCCGGTACAGAATTATCCTCTTTTATTGTATGTATCTCTACATAACAACAAATGCCTTACTGTTGGTCAAATATAAGTCTAAGATCTTATTTCTTTGATTATTTTCAAATAGTTTAGACTTAACTTTGGACAAAACCAATTTAAAGATTCACCATGCAAACCATCTATGAATTCTATCTCTTTGGCTCCCTTAACTGAATTATTTCTTTCTGAGAATATAATTAAGTAAGCTTGATTAAACAAGACCAAAAGTATCAACTTAAAAGAAACTTTTATTGAATGAAACCAAATAATATGTGTTTTGCAATAGAAAATTCATGAAGCACACAGAAAAATCCTTTAATAAAAACAAGGAAGAAAGATGAAGTAATCAAACTCATGCCTTTTCTTGGAGGGCGTCACCCTCGAGGAACTCCCTGGTGTTTTCTTTGGCACGAACAATAATAAGTGACTCTCGTCATCTTTTTCTAAGTATACATTATTATTTTCTACTGTATTCAATACTACTTTTGGGCTTTATGTCTCCATTAATCTATTGCATATTGCATATAATGCCTATGGCTATGGCCCATCTGACCATATGGCCTTCCTGGCCTCTTTCTCATCTTGAATAATTGGGGACTTTAATTTATAGAATGCAGAAGATAGATGAGATATAATGAAGGTGGTTGGCTGGGCCAAAGTTCTTCAGGTGACCTTCTCTTGGGGAAGAGTCCGTATGCATGGGAAAGAAAAATAGATTTTCTAGCTGGAAGGGTGGAACAGGTCTAGTCCTCCTGGAACAGACCCACTCGCGCCTCGGGCTGAGGCTTCAGTCGCGCTTCGCACGATATATTATAGCTATAGATATATATATAGACTGGCTCTCAGAAGTGCAATATTGCGCGCTCGAACAGGAATAGGAAGTCGCGCTCAGCTAAGATTTCGCTGGCAACCTTCTGCTCTCAAAAGTGATTTGCGCGCTCGCGCAGATGGAAGGCGCGCTCTGCGACTTGGCTTTTTCTGGGTGTAGGTTGCGCGCGCGACCTCTTCTGGTGCTTCGCGACTGGGCCTATTTCTTTTCCAACGCGACCTCCTTCGC
>NW_023591400.1:0-52500 GCF_014843425.1 Jatropha curcas | reverse complement strand
AAGAGAGAGATCCTCTAAAAGTGCAATCAAGTGGATCACGGTACATCATTTCAGGCAAGAAGTCCCCAATTCATTGAACAAAAACTCATGGCTTAAAATATGTAATTGCTGACTGGACGTAACCACTTGCCCCACTTTTGCCAAAATTGCAGCAGAGATGAGAGTAACCTCCAAGCAATCTGAGTTCTACAAATGCAGCGTAAATCAAAACAACAGAAAGAGATTGGAAGAAATCAAGTAGTGTGTCAGAATTATTAGTTCTGTATAATAATTAGCGTAAGTGTTGTAATCTTAGATGGTTCATGAATAGGAAGGTGTGGAAGTGACAGAGTCTTCATGATCTCTTAATTACAGAAGCACATAACCCCGATTCCATCATTCCTCCTCTGATGTTAATTGTTGTTTCTCTGTTCTTTGTTTTGTTATTGTTTTTGTTCAAAACAACTTATTTTGACTCCGTTCTTTTTTATCTCAAAAAAAAGATATGGATTGCTATCTAGTTGTTTATATTTGTTTTTATCTAAATAAGTGAGTAATCTAAGCCATTTTGGACATGGATTAATATCTATTAAACCTCCCGAAATGCCTTGGATGTTTTATTAAAAATTGAATCATCTAATAATTTGATATAGATTTTTTGGTTCAAATTTATCGCAAGATAAATGCTTGTAAAAAAATAAACAGTCAAATCCCTTTATTTACTTGACATTAGGTAGGCAAGCGAAGAACTGAAAAAGATGGAAGTTCAAGCACTGGAAACCACATAAAATGAGCATTTGTTTTTATATCGGTAAAAAATAGAAATAACCAGTGTTAAAAAGCGGAAACTATTAACGTGTTGCAACATGCGAAAGGAGTCATACGACTGTTATAAGTTGCTTACCTCGAAAGAGGAGGTAACTAACCAGAATCACACACCCTTAAGAAAAATTATAATCAATCTGTGCTTAAATTCGTCATCGCCACTTTCCCAGATGTATGGATCAATCCATCAATCAGAATATTTCTCATTTAATAATTTAAAAAAGAAATATATATATATATATATATAATATATAATAACCTAAACTACTAAATTATCTAACATCTAACTTTCCTAACCTTTTATTTATGTTGATTTAATTTCTTTTTAATTTCCTGTTTTTTTATTTTAACTGCTCTTAGTTTCTTTGCAATTTACTTTTAAATCGCAACCTTTATTTTATCGCACTTTTATTTTATTTATTTTAATTCCAAAATTTAATTTAGCTCAATTTAATCCTCTGCCTATTTAAAATTCCTATTATTTTAAAATTTTATGCTTTTTAACTTACGCAATAACTCATCCCTTTAAATTGTATTCCTGCTTGATAATTAAGTTATTCAAAGATTCTAATACTCATCCTTCCCAATCTTGTGGATACGATATGTTATAACTATTTGGCACGACCTTGTTAATACTTGCGGTAATAATCACAGAGCCGTTGGTAGAATCGTGAAATAGTTTTTAGCGCTGTGTCCAGGATTGACAACACTATTGATAATTAAAAAATTTTGAAAAAACAATTAACAGGCAATTTATTTATCTATAATTTATTTTTGCCTTTTTATTATTTTATTTTCAATAATTTTCTTTATATATATATATATATATATATTTCCTGTGGACAAGACATTTTATGGTCAGATCGAGAAAAGCGCTGATGTTGTGTCTCTAGATCGCAGAAAATAGAAAATGAATCTGCACAAACCCCATAAGAGAATCAACAGAAGGTGGCTGAGAGGAGAGAAAGAAAGTCCGAATTGGGACCTAAACTCCGAAGTGTCGAAATGCTACGATCCGAGCTAGAAAGAGTTGGAGAAAGTAGAGTCTGAATTAAGAAGAATTAGACAATTCAAATCGATCATGGGCCGAGAAAGAACCTTATAGGTGTTAGCAAGAAACAGATTAGGCACAAAATCAGGAGATAAATTAGGCAAGAAAATATATTCAATTAAATTGTAATAATTGTAAATAGATTCTTACCATGTATAGACTAGATAATCCTAAATAGAGGTGATTTGTAAACAAGAAAGTAGATGAGGAATAACAAGTTTTTTCTATCTAATATGGTTATCGAGCAAAGTTACGATTCTGAAAAAACCAACAAATCAGCTCATCACCTATAACTTACAAAACAACTATGAACAAACCAGAAATGTCAGAAATTCCCACAATGTCGGAAAACCTTCTCAAAGCTCTGATAGACCTATCAAAACAAAATAGCCACAATTATTAGAAACAACATCAATCCAACCCAGACTCAATCACAAATAGCAATATTAATTTAACACTGAATATCAAACTAAATGAACAGAATTTATCCTCTATCGGGCTAGGCTAAATAAGGGTAGCCATCGGAGGAACATGGACGGACATGGCCACATCACCGGGAATCCACCACCCCTAACAATCGATGATCCATACTACCTATTATAAATTGGGGAAGCAGCACGACTTAAACGTTTTTTCATGGATTATACAAACACATTGAGCTTGATTTTGATTCAACAAACTTTTGCTGAGTAATCCAAACAGACGAAAGAGTTATGGGATGCTCTTGCCGTCCAACATACGGCAGTGGAAAGCGAACAGCAACTCCAATATTTGAAACCTACACACAAAAGCAAACCGGCAGCAACAAGGTAACCTTGACACTTGAAAAATTTTACAGTGTAATGGCAGGGGTTTTGGAGGAAGAAATAGATTGATGGCAACCAAACCCCATGACGGCTGCCGCTGCATAGCTTACTTTGCCCGACTGAAGACAGGAGACTCGTCCTTCCAATTTTTTAGTTGGACTTGAATGCCCGTTATGATGTTGTTACAATGAGATATTCTAAAAGAAGAAACCCTTACCCTCAGTAGAAAGCCGCTTAATGCTACTGTCCCGGCGAGCAGGCGGCCCCAGATCGAGCATTCTGAACGGGGGAAAGGACTAAGTGACGGTGATTTTATCATATTGGGTATAGGAGCTGGATTTGTGGCAAAGGGACAAAGGATCTAAGTGGTCGCGGCAATTGAGAGGGTAAGAAAATCAACGGTTTTAGAACAAGCCCGGAAAAACCAGTGCAAGCTCATCCTCATCCGAGAACCGATTGACAAATCAAAAAATTGTATGGCACACACTGTGGGATGCAAAAGCATACCAAGGAGAATGTTTCAAGCTTTGTCGGCTACCCGAGTTGGTGGAAAGAACATTCAAAAAAACACCCGACTAAGAAATAAAATCTGCCAAACGGTAAGGCTTGCCGCTGCTGTGGGCATCTCAGAGGTCACCAAACAACAAGCCAAGGTAAGCTCCAAGGGTAGGAACCGCAAGGAAGGTAATGGGCAGCAAGGGGTTTGTAGCGATCGGACGTAGGGGCAACAGCCACCGCCACTAAAAACCAGAGCGGTCGCAAAGAGGTAAACAGGTTTGAGAATTTCCTCAAACCCTTCGTGTTTATCAAACCCAAAATGATATTGGTAAATTTATACGATTGATCTTTATTTTTTTTTAAGTGGAAAACAGAAACAGATTCCTTGGGACTTTGAGAAACAATGAAAATGGGCCCTCAATTTCCTAAGAAATAAAACTTTGACCCCACAGAATATTCCAAAGCCCAAAAAACCCCACACAAGGCCTTTACAGTGAATCCACAATATGGAAAAAAATGAACTGATGGATACTTTGATTGTGCGACAACAGACACTATGACCCATGACCCAAAAGATATAGTTAAACGTCCTTGTCCCAGAAAACTCACATCCAAACTGCGAATGGGGGTTTGGTTCGTGGGTCAAAGGAGCAGGGTCAATTGAAATTTCTTTCCAAACTAAAAAATTGATCCAATTTGTCCTCTATGTTCCGTCATTGTCCTGTTAAACTACTGTCTGTTAGTCATGTTACTAATCGAACTCAAATTGTGTGGTCTTACTATAACCCGAATTTTTGCCGTTTGCAAAAGACATTCATACGCAGGAATAATTGGGTGTGGTACTGAGCATAGACGGTCTATACTATGTTAATGAGGTGGCTAACCAAGGAACTACCATGCTAATCGTGGGACAGTGACCGATCAGATCCTGTTATGGCATCGTCATTTAGGGTCACCCATCCTCGTAATTATCTTCAGCTTTTATTCCATTAGCATTATTTAAAAAATATGATCCTTATATTCTTCGTGAGACATGTATTTTGGCAAAAGTCATCGCGTGCGTTTCGCCTAAGTAATGCTCGGGTCACTCCTGTGTTTTCCTTTAGCTAATTCTGATGTGTGGGCGTCCTGCCCTAAACATTCTAATAAAGTCCCGATTTCAATATTTTGTGGCTAATTTATTGACGGATTGTAACTCATATGACTTGGGTCTATTTCTTAAAAACATAAGTCTGAAGTGTCGATAAAGTTTGTTGATTTTTCCAATATGGTTCAATACCCAGTTTAATCCATAAAATTCAGAATCCTAAGAATCAGATAAATGGGTGGCGAAACATCAACCATACCATGAAAAACTTTTTTTCAAAAGAATGGGTTAGTTCATCAAACCACTTGCCCAATACCCCCAACAAAATGGTGTTGCTAAAACGTAAAAAGAACCGTATTAATCCTAGAAATCGACACGAAGCCTTGATGCTTGAATCAAAAGTCCCTAAAACTTTTTGGCTTGAGGCTTGTTGCAATCGCCACTTTATTCTTCGCAAATCGCTTGCCCACTAAAATCCTTAATCTAAAAGTAACTTTCCCCTTCAAACCCTGGCCAACACATACAGATATTCCCTCTCCTGACCCTAACCACCACCATTTTTGGATGTTCTAGTTTTGTCCATCATTCCAAAGACAGAACGCTCAAAATTCGATCCTTGTGCCATCAAATAGTGTTTTTGTAGGTTATGCTGTAATCAAAAAGGGTATCGATGTTATAATCCTATCACTCCATCAACATCTAATGTCAACCATGGATTGGTGGTTTTATAGAGTTTGAGTTTTTTTACTATTCTAGCCAACCTAGTGGTCAGGGGGAGAATAATAGCAGTGACCACCTAGGTTTTGTTACAGGGGACCTGCCTTGCTAAGATACTGTCCCAGATACTAATCCCAAAAAGAGCAAGTAAGTAGGACCACACCGAGCCAACTTTTATAATATACGATTAGACCAATGAGCCCAGATGCAACCGACCCAGTGATGCCTCCTCCGTCCTGTGTCCCAACAAGAGGTAAATGATCCACAAACTGCAATAGAATCTGAACATAATTTCCACTATGAGTGATTCTAATCATGACAGCTTAGGTTTCTGAGAATAGCAGCCTGAAGAGACAGGGGGATACGTTCTACCACCCAGAAGTAAATCGAGGTGTGCCTCCGAAACCGGTATTCACCAGAACATATCCTCGAGCATCAAAGGTACCCCAATGGGAAATATGGTCAGGGGAAGTCTCTCCAAAGTGGCAAGAGTGTTCACTACAAACACTCTATAACAGAATAGATCCCAAGAACAGTACAAGAGCCAGCATAAAAAAGGGAGTGGCGGCTAGCAATGGAGGTGAAGAATGGATGCGCTTTGAAAAAAAATGGAACTTGGGAAGTTTCAAGCTTTCCTCTAGGAAAACGTCCGGGGTTGCAGATGGATCTTTACGATAAAAACACAAGGCTGATGGAAACGGTGGAGAGGTATAAGGCCGGATTGGGTAGCAAAAGGCTATCACACAGAACGTAATGGAATTGACTACTCAGAAGACTTTTCACCAGTGGCTAAGATTGATACAATCAGAGCTCTATTTATTATGTAGCAGCTAATTAGAGATTTGCCGCTACACCACCAATTGATGTGAAGAATGCGTTCCTTCATGGTGATCTAAAAGGAGGAAGTTGTACATGGAGCCCCCACTAGAATTTACGGATAAATTTTTCAGGAAAATGAGTCGTCTTGAAGAAAAGGCATTATATGGGCTAAAAATAATCTCACCGGAGCGTTGGTTCGGAAGGTTTCGTAGTGGGCCATGAATCGATATGGGTACAGACAAAAGTAACTCAGATCAATAAACATTGTTTCAATCAAAAGAAACGAGAATCTTATAAACTGCCTGATAATATAACGTGGATGACATATATAACTGGAAGCGACACATAAAAGCGCGCTGGAAGAGATTATGCAAACTTAAATGAGAAATCTATTCACAAGAAGTTTGAGATGAAAGATCCTAGGAGGAACTGAAAGTACTTCCTCGGCATTGAAGTGTTGAGATTAAATAAGGAGTGTTTATTTGTTTTAAAAAAGTACGTCCTGGACTTATTACTGAAAATAGGCTTAAGTGGATTGTAAGCCTGTGGATACTTCCAATGATAGTGAACCATGGTCTTCAGAATAGTAAGAGGAAAGCGGAGTTGGCTGACCCGAGAGAGAATATCAGCGTTTGGTTGGAAAGCTAATTTAATCTTTCACATACTAGACAGATATAGCCTATGCGGTAGGAAGTTGTGAGTTCCAAATTCAATACCGCATAAACCGCAAGTGGATCATAGGAAGCAGTATTGAGAAATTATAACGATATTTGAAGGGAACACCAAGGAAGGGGAAATTTTGTTCAAAAACGAAATGGCCACCAAAACATTGAAGGCTAATAACTGATGCAGATTGGGCAAGCGAAACCCTGTTACAGAAGAATCGACTTCAAGGTATTTTACCTTAGTCAGAGGAAATCTAGTGACTTGGAGGGAGCAAGAACAGAAGGTTGTGGTGTTGTTCTAGTTGCGAAGTAGAATTTCAGGGAATTGCAAACAGGACTAGTTGAGATATTATGGATTAAGAAACTAATAGACTGAAATAGGGTTCATGCCCCGACTTTCTATGCCAGTTAAAAATGTGAATAAATAGGCAACAAATAAGCATCTCTGAAAATTCGGTAACAAACATGATAGCCAACCAACCAAGCACGTGAAAGACATTTTATTAAGGAAAAGGTTGAAGGAGGTAATAATTGAATCTTCCTTTTATTAGATCAGAGGACCAGACTAAGCAGATAAATTATAACAAGGCGAAGTGACTGGACAGACATTCAAAACTCATATTATGCAAGCTTGGGTATTGGTGATCCCACATTACTCAACTTGAGGGGAAGTGTTAGCAAGACAGATTAGGCACAAAATACAGGAGATAATTAGGCCCATGAAAATATATTCATTAATTGTAATAATTGTATAAATTCTTACCATGTGTAGACTAGATAATATCCTATAAACAGAGGTGATTTGTATACAAAAAGTAGAGGAAATAAAGTTTTTTCTAATCTAAATAAAGGGAATTTGAATATTCCAAATCCTGGAGATACTAAGACTGCTCTAAGTCAGACCACGCTGTTGCTGTGAATAACTTCGAGCTCTAAACCAGCCACTGGATCTCAATGGTCAACATCTCATTTGCTGTTTTTGTCGAGCGAATATCCGAATGTTTCATTTAGCAACATTCAATGAAATTAGCTACACACTTGAAGATTAAATGGAGCAGTGATGATGTCATCCAAATGAGATATTTCCTTTCTCTTTTAAAGGGACAAAGCTAAGCTTTGGTTACACTCTATGCCCCTAGTTCATGTCACCACTTGGGAAGGAGTTATGAGTCAGGCATTCTTAACAAAAGTACTTCCCCACCTAGCAAGGCCTCATAGATGAGAGTGAAAATAGTCATGTTTCTAGATGAAAGAAGATGAGATCTTTAACAAAGCATGAGAGAGATTTAAAGATCTTCAATGACAATGCCCGCAATAATGGAAGATACAAACCATTCTTAATTTAACTATTCTTCGATGGTACGTGATGCCTTAAAATGAAAAAACACTCTAGATGCAGCCACCGGAGGATCCTTCTAAGAGAAGAGTCGATAAAGCTTACAACCTATTAGAGGAAATGGCAACAAGTAGTTACAAGATGGAATAAAGAACGAGGAACAACGGAGAAGGTAAGTCGAATGCTTGATGTAACGCAACTCACATTCCTATCCGCAAAATTTGGAAGCATTGTCTAGGAACTAGATAAGCTTAATGTGAGTGCCGTTCTAGCAATTAACCTGAACTTGAAATCTATAATAAAGGCAGGGCACCACATTATATAGAAAATCAATTACAAAAAATCTCAATGGTAACCCGAATTGGGTCTCGGAACAAGCCAATCATAGTTCAAAAATAATTACCCCCAAAGATCCCTACATAAAGAACCAATTTCCTAACTCTACAACTTCTATTTCAAAAACCGCCTTATATCCAGCTACTACCAAAAACTTCAAAACCACGACCCTCCTGGATACCCTCCAAGACCAAAACCAAAAAACCTTTTCCATACAAATAGTTCACTCTACCGACAAAACCAAAAATCAATATTTTAGCTCTATCTCAAACCCTAGAAGGCCACTCTATAGAGCTTTATCACAAGAACAAAAAACAAGCTAGTGAATGGTTTTAAGGGAACATGTTCGAAAAAATGAAATGCAAGGGATTGATCAATTTTCCACTCAATAGGCGTTGTCTGGAAGCATAGCTAGGCCATCGCCTAGCCAAGGAAGAAAGTCCAAGCCAAGCGAACGCTTAGTAGGAGAAGGAGGATAAAGGAGATCGCCTACCTCAGCCAAAAAGCCAAGGCAGGAAAGATCACTACCAAAGGAGCTAAGAGATTGCCTGGGGAAGGAAAAAGTTGCCAAACCAAGTGCACACCTAAGCTCCCTCCAGGTACGCAACCTTTAAAAAGCACTCACCTTACTCAGGTAACATTTGGTTACCGTAAGAGATCGCTTAGACCACTAAGACTAGCCCAAATAACCTTACTTAGGAGCTAAGCTGTGACAATACGAGAAGAGTCGAGAATAACAACGCATCAAAAGAGGGAAGAGGAAATCAACGCACAACTTGTCCATAAAAAACATAACGCCATACAAAGCAACTTTTTTTTGCATAATTACAAAGCAAAACATGTAAACAAATTTCTCCTCTCTCTCTGCCCAAAACCTTGCTAACTCAGAAACCTACCAAAAGCCTAACCAGAAACACAGAATCTTCACACCCCATTAATGGCGCCCAAGGAAGCGAGTTTTCTGTTGAAACGCAAGTGACATACAAACGCAAAAAATGAACCCAAATATCACCTAGTATGCCTATAGTTTCTGTGCAAAATCCTCAGAAAAGTATTTGACAAACACCCAAAAAAGAATGAGCATTATCATTTCATCAAGGTATATGATGATGAACTTCTTGATCATTAAAATTAGAGAAAACTTTCAATATTAATGAATGGAGAAATGGGGTGGGGAAACTTAGCAAAAGTTTTAAGTATAGGACATACAAAGATTTGAACCGAAGTAAGTTTTAATTAATTCTTTTAATTTATCTTGTATGATCTTAACAAATGCAGATGACCCCAAGGGATTTTAATCCTTCAGAATTATGAAAGTAAATATTTGACTGCCAACAATATAAGACATAAATCAGTGTCATTAGGAAAAACTCTAGATGGAATAGGAAGTGGTACCCGATGACTACAACCCAAATGCTGTATGGGAATATTTGAGGGGAGAAATGCCTTCTAAATTTTAAACACTAGAATTATCCGGTTTCCCAGCAACTGGCAAATAGAATTAATGAGGGTATTCTTGGCTTAATTCACCTGTCTTGAATTATAACCCCTATTATATTGACAATAACAAAATTTTAAATTCGTTACGCAAAAGTATCAAAAAACATAGTTTATGTTACAGTAAAATACATTTGTCAGAAATAGAACCGTTGAAATTAGATGGAAAGCTGGCACAGAGCGTTGAAAACAACAAAAAGCAGCCATGTCAGCCTGCCATGTCAAAACTCTACTAAACTCTCTCTCTTTCCCATGTTAAGCTCCACTAACGTTCCTCTTTACCATAGTAAAGGCCATTTCTTCTCTCCTGCCCCTAAAAGTCTTTCAAAACCCTACCGCTTTTAATTAATTACCCACGTACTCCTAATGCCATCATAAACCCTCCCTAATCATCATTTTTTTTTTTTGAAAATCAAATCAACCAATTGTATTTAAACTTGAAAAATTATTATACAATTCATCTCTTATCTAGATACATAATTAGAATTAATTTTTCCTTATCATTTTATACTTATTTTTTTATTTTTTATTATTTTACTATATCATTTATATCATATTTATATTATAATGTATTATTTAATTAATAATAAATATTAATTATAATAAATATATAATTAATATAATTATTGTAACTATAAGATAATAAATATAGATAATAGACAATGAATTTAATTAATATTAATAGCTAATAATAAAAGATAATAAGATAATTACAAAAGGAAACTTTTTTTCTCCACTGCTTATCAACCTCCACTTCTCTCATTTTCCCTAATTTGTGGCTTTTATTAGAAAATCCCAAAACCCAAACAAAGCAAAAGCAGATAGAGAGGAAATTCCTCCTTTGCTTTTCCCCTCATTTTTCTCAAAGAAATGAATAAAAAATTCCTTATTTAATTGAGCTTATTTTTTTTAAAAAAAATGTTTATTCGCCCTTCTAGTAAATTTAAAATCAATCCCTCTTATATCTCAAAGATGGCCTTGATACCGCCAACCTACTACTAAACCTGAGAACTCCAAACTCGCAATTAATGGAAGAAGCTAATAGAAATTAACAGTTGAAAGGAGAAAAGCCCTGATGGTATCATCTGGTAGAAAACCCAAGGCCTACCAAAGAGCAAAATCAACTTCTTTGAATCCCTACTCCATAGCATCATTAAAATCTTTCAAGAAAAAAAATTAATCCCAAAAAAAAACAATCCTTCACTATTTGGCCTCCCTCCTAGCCTGAGAATATTCAATAAATGTGGATTTCATAAATGGAAAAACCTAACAACAATTGGGAAATCATGGGTTTTAACAAATATGGAAGATAAGTATTCACCACAAACGAAGGGAAAGAAGAAGAAGAAGAAGGAGAGAAGAGAGAGAGAGAGCACATCTTACCCACCTAACAAATAGAGGCGAATTAATGAAAAGAAAGAAACAAAAAGATGAGTCCCACCAATTATTGAAAGACCCTACGGCAAAAGAAGAGAGAAAATGACCTTCACATGGGGAAGGAGAGTTCTGGTGGAGTTTGAATATGGCAAGGCTGACATGCTTCTTTTTTTATGTTTTCAATGCTCTCATCGTTATGCTTTCCGTCCAATGTTTAAACGGTTATTCTGACGGATGTATTTTTAACTGTAACATAAATTAAAGTTTTAAATCATTTTGTGTAATAAAATTGAAATTTTTGGTAACATAAATGTAATATGGGGTTATAATTCCAGGTACGACGGGTGAAATAAGCCATTTCTGATCATCATATAGTTCTGGTCCTTTGAAAATTAAAGTTTTCAAAATCAAATTTATTGTTGGTTTTAATCTCATACATATATATTTTTTTTTTCATTTTTTTGGTTTTTTGTTTCATACAATCAGAAATGGCTTAATTACACAATATAGAAGTAAAATAATAATCCCATAGATTGTAGTTGATTTCCATAAAAATTGATTTCAAACTCTATATGGTAAATTTCAGCAACTGATAAATTAAAAAAAAAAAAAAAAAAAATTGCCTACCCCACCATGGGAGGATGGGGTGGGCCCAAAAGGCCCATACATAACTGGCTTCGCGTCTAGGTGGCTGATTTGAAATAGCATTCTCCCTATTGCGGTCCCTTGTTCAATATTTGAATTTCACCACGAGTTTATGTTGCAATCCCAATGCATGATGGATGAAGAGAATGATGCCCCCGCTCAACAAAAAAAACCCACGCCAACTGAGCTTGGGCGATTAAGCTCTTGAAATTGTAATATTTTTATTAACGTAATAATTTAAGTAAATTTTATTCCGATATGGGAATATTACATTTATTACATTTTTGCTAACTCTTCATTTAGAGAATTCCAAAAAATAAGAAATTTTTATTGTGACTTTCCACTTAATAAAAAGAAAACAGCAGCACTAGATTGGTAAATAAATTTTTTTAAATTTTAAATAGTAAAAAA
This sequence comes from Jatropha curcas, assembly GCF_014843425.1. The sequence goes on along the minus strand of NW_023591400.1, from coordinate 40,451 downwards.
TGTAATATAATTATGAAACTTCAATTATTTTATTATTTATTTAAGTTATAAATTTACAATTAAAAATTTTTTGAAATAAAATACAATGAGCATCAAATCAGAGCAACTCACGCAAATGCAACGAACCTTCCTTAGTGATAATAGGAAAGCCCCTTCAAAAAATTTCTTCTTATTTTATAAAAAGAATAAAAAATTTAAGGTCCTTCAATGATGGATGGAGTGGTGATGCCTTGCTTGGCAAGAGCCGCGCTAACTGGACTTGGAAAATTAAAACTCTTTGATTGTGATATTTTTATTAAGTATACTTTTAATTAATTTTTATTCGATATGGAACATTACATTTATTTAATTTTTTATTAACTCTGGTTTAGAGAATTCAAAAATAAGATTTTATGGTGGCTTTCCACTAAAAATAAAAGTCTTATAACCTTAATAAAAATTTTGATTTATTATATTAATTATAAATATGGCAATTTATTATGCTCCTCCGGTCCCATTTTGTTTGCTTGTTATTTTCTTTTTTGGCATGTTCCAAAATATTTGCAGGTTTCTAAATTTATACATTTAAACAATTAACTTTTCCCATAATAACCCTTTATGATTATTTTTAAATGAAAGACCTTTTATTAATATCTTTAATAAGTTAGGGGTAAAAAAAATGTAAAATAATTTTATTGATTAAAATTCCTTAATATGCGTGGTTTTGTCCAAACCATGCAAACATTTCTGAAATGGAAGGGAGTATTAATTAATCACCTTCTATTAAATACTTATTTTGAAATTTCATTTTTTTAAAAGATATAAGGGAGCCCATTGTTTTAAGTTTGAATTTATTGAGAGCTTGTCTTCTGTGTGGCAATATATTTTTCGTTCATAATTTTTATTCCAGAACAATTAAATACTCCAATCAAAATTATTTTAGTTTTGATCCTCATATTTTGGTTTTCTTTTCACATAAACTACTAGTTAATGAACAAAAAGTAGCATAAAACTTAAGATTTTAGGTAGATATAAAACTTTATGGACAACCAAAGTGGAAAAACAATAAAAAATTAATAAAAAAAGAGAAAAAATCATAAAATGGCTTTCAATTGTAAGAAATTCCGGATCACCTAAATATAAATCACAAAGGGCATATAAGGGTGGCAAGCGAGCTAGCTGAATTTGGATTAGTACTAACCTTTTAGTATTAGTTGGCCCAAGTCCAAGTAAGTCCCAATATCTAACATTCACTTCATCGACTTTAACCTCGTAACCCAATTCCACCTCTACCCCTTTCAATTTGTGATACATATTATTTATTATATACAATTATAAAAACAAAGAAAATTGAAAACCAAACGCAAATAATCTTTTAAATTAAAGAGACTCTTTCTTATTTCTTAAAAAAAATGAAAATTTTAAGCCATTGAAAAATTAAATATTAATAGATAAGATTTACATTCAATAAACAATATAAATGCTAAGCAAACTTAAAAGAAATTTATTCAATTCTGCAACTTTTGGTTTTTAATTATTCTCTTTGTTTAAAAAATTTAAGGTTAAAAGAATATATATATTACTTTGATAAAATAAAAGTAGTTATCAATTATAATGAAAAGAAAATAACAAATTTGTTCAATCTCGATCAAACTTGCATGGGAATTAAGAACAATCCCCATCCTTCATGGTCGGATGGCAAATTTCCCATACTTTTTTATTTTTATTGACCTGAATAAAAAAGAAAGTTCAATTTAATTTAATGTGGCTTTGTCAAGAAACCCATATGGAATCAAAAGTTTTGGGCTCTCTACCTCTGTGGTTCGGCTTCTTATATTGCTTAGAAAAATTGCAATAATATGACCAGTCCGATATCACACTGATCAGGAAATGATGCATCGCCGTTCTGCCAACTTCCACGTTGGGTAGCAATATTTTTGTTCAAATATAAATTACAAAATACAAATCTCCCTTGTGTAATCTTTTTGAAGTTGGCAATTAAGCTCTTAATTATGATTATTTTATTAATATAGGGTTTTACTAGTTTTTTAATTCAATGTGGGAAATATTATATTTTTTTTTGGCTAAAAACCAAAATAGGAATTTATGCTTTCCACTAAATATAGACAATAAGCATTAATGGATTGGAATAAAAACTTTATTAAAATTTTAGTAAATTTCCACAAGAATTCTTTCACTATCTAAAAAAATATAAAGTGGAAAGAAAAAATCAATAAAACTATAAAGTTGGATGTGATTAATATTGAAATTTAATTTTAATCTCATACATATATATTTTTTTTCAATCTTTTGATTTTTGTTTCATACAAACTACTTTATGAACTATAGTACAAAAAAATTTAGGAACTTAAGGAGAAGATAAAATTCAATAAATAAATCAAGAAAAGCAATAATAATACTAAGCTAAAAATAATGTAACTTAGCACATTTTTCTCCTATTTTTGCTGTCTTGCCGAAAATATTTACAATGCGTTCTCTATTTGTAAAAATTTGCCATTTTAAATTAATAGTAATTTTGAATATAGAATATCTTCACATTGAATAAAAACTAATTAAATCAAATTATATATAAACAATTACGATCAGGTTTATAAGTTTTCCATCTAACCAACCAATAAAGATTGGGTAACAATCTCAGCAGATCTGAAGATTAAACTTTTATTTTGTGCCAATATAATTTATTTTTGAATATAAACCTCATTTGTATAAGATCTCTATGGAGTTACACTTAGTTTTGAGAAAAAAAAAATCTAACCTAACCAATGGAGGATGGTGGCCGAAAAGGCCAATAGTGGGCAATGCATATAGGCAGGCATATCCTAGATAGGCATTTCCCTGAGCGACATTGCCTCTGAACATCCAAAGCGATATGGTTGCCTACCAAACCATGATGGAAGGGAATGCTCCGCTTGGCAAGAAGCCCACCGCTACCAGACTTGACAATTAAGTTCTTGATGTGATATTTTATTGAGGTATCTTTAATTAAATTTTATGTGGGATATGGGAACTTACATTTAATTTATTTACTTATTTTTTTAGCTAACTCTTTGTTTAGAGAATTTCAAAAAATAAAATTTTATATGGCTTTCTACTGAATATGATGATAAGCGCTTTAAAGGCTGAATAATAACCTATTATGTCTGCAACTCCACCTAATTCTAGCTATACGGTTCTTTCCATTCTCTTAAGGCTGTTGCAAGGCCATCAACTTAGTTGGCATTGAAGTCATAAAACTATAAGAAGCTTCCACTTTTAATTAGCAAACATCCCTCCAAATAAATCACTTATTCCATAAGAAATAGGAAATAAAAAAATGTAAATTAAAAACAACCCATTTAGCACGATTGCTCCATAAAAATTGAAATTAATAGGTTCTTTTTTAAGTTTTTTTTTTTCTTTTGAAAACATAAAAATTGAAAACATCCCGATTTTTTATTTTTCGAACTTTTCGAATTTTTAATTATTAATTGGAAAATCTCGATTTTTCAAACTATATGGGCTATAACCAAAAACAATTCCAATTTGAAAGCCGCAAAGTTTTTATGAGTTGGGCCCAAGCCCAAAATAAAATGTCGAAAATTTTGAATCGTAAACAGATAGATTTTTGAGAAATAATATGAAAACCGCCGTAATTTAACCTACATGAAATATATGAAAAAATTAATTATCCTAAAAATCAAATACTCTTATTATTGTTATATATTGAAGTAAATTGAGGAAATGGTTCTAGAACCTAACCCAAAACAATTAAAATAAATCAAATCAGACCAGAAAACTAAATTAATATCCTTTGAAACTGGAGTCAAATTAACTGAATCAGACCAAACCGGTTCGAATCGAACCGGAAATATATCTAGAAACTGATTTATTTTTTCTTCTTTTTTTTTCTTCCTCTCATTGCCTTTCTTTTCTCTTCTTTCGTAGGTTTTTTTTTTTTTTTTTTTTTTTTTTATTTTTTTTTTTTTTTTTTATTTTTTTTTTTTTTTTTTTTTTTTTTTTTTTTTTTTTTTTTTTTTTTTTTTTTTTTTTTTTTTATTTTTTTTTTTTTTTTTTTTTTTTTTTTTTTTTTTGTTCGAATCGAACCGGAATAATCTAGAAACTGATTTATTTTCTTTTTCTTCCTCTCTTCCTCTTCTTTCTTCGTTTTTTTTCAGCAGGAGTGGCGACCCCCCCCCTCTCTTCTTCCTCCCTCCATTAGTTTTCCGGTGACCTTGTCATCACCAAACGGCTCCAGTCCTCTCCTTCATCGACGGCGAGCTTCTCCCTCTCCTTCTTCGTCTCCGATTCTGGCAAAGCCTGGGAATCACGAGCAAGTCGCCATTCTGTTTCGCTCGAGACAGTTGCGTCTCCGGCGATTGCGGACCAGTCGAGTGGTCCTTCTCATCGGCGACCCTCCAGTCTCTCTCTCACTTCGTGTAGTTGTCGTTAGCGCAGCAAGGGAGGCGCATGGGTTGTGTTAAACTGATCTACACAGCCCCCATTTTCTGCTTTTCTTCCCGTTTTTCGGTTTTCTGGCTTTTTCTTCCCGTTTTTTCGGCCAAATGAGCTACTCAAGTCCCAACAAACAAGCGTTAAGATTTGGGCTCTCAAAGGAAAATTTCGAGCAATTGGTGTGGATAACGCGAACTCTGGGCAGAAAATCGACTTCCGGCCACATGAACAGTGCGGGCGAGCCTCCGGCGAGGCACCAAGGGACAAAATCTTCCTCTCTTTGTGAGGATCGTGGAATCGTCACCTGAATTTCGATCGGTACGCCCTAAGACCCAGTTCTTATGTTTTGTATCAATTTTCAAATTTAATTGATTAGTGAATTTAATCGATTATTTAAGAAGATTTAATTAAATAACAAGAAATTAGAGTATTGGAATAGTTATATGCAAACAAAACATTTTGTCTTTAATCGAATATGATTCCTCATTAGGGAACCTCGTTAGATAAATACACTAAATCTTGAAAATTTAGGTTACAAAGTCATTTAGAATAATTGTTACAAATCGAAATTGAAAGATAAATTAGAATTAGTTAATTAGTTAATTAGATAATCATTAGTTTAAAATTAGCCGATCGTGCATAAGAAAAGTAAGGCGAATTTTAGTTGGGATTAACGGAGTTTAGATGTATAATTCTGATAAACTAAGATTTCGAAAGCCTAACCACTTCTGATATGGATATAAGAATATAAGAATCAAATCTAGATAAATAATAGTTATAAATAGTTATTGTTAAAAATGGGTTTTAACAACTTAACAATTTAATTACCACAAAGTTATTAATTTGGTCAGCTTATGATTTAGCAAATAATTTTATATGAGTATTGTTGAAACAGGTTGAAAGTTGTTATATTTATAAACTTATGGTTGAGATAATTGGGTGTTGATACTGATGTTTAAGGAGGATGGGACTTAAATTGTTGATTGCCCGACGGATGGGCTGCGTACATTGATTGATAAATATATATAATATTGTGATATTTGAGCAGGTAGATAGTCCAATTTTTAGGGGAGGTGCTGCCGAAATTTCTGAGCAGGTAGATAGTTCCATTTTTAGGTGGAGGTGCTGCGAAATTTTCGATAGAACTATTAGATTAATTTTAATTAACAACATAATTAATAAGTTTAGTTAAGATTAGTTCTATAACTTGGTACATAAATAAATAGAGTGCTCTGATTATTTATTATCTTTAATACGCATTTACTCATTTACCATATTTATTTATTGTTTTTCATTATTGATGTTATTATTGTTATTTATTTTTATTTATTTTAATTATTGTTTGTTTATTGTTTAATACTATTTATTTAATTTATTTGCATTGATTTGGATGTTTAATTGTGCATTGCATTAACGATGTTTAATTGATTTATAATGTCCTGGCATTTGATTGCATTGGTTTGATACCTGTGCTGTGAATAATGTTGTGCCTTGTTTGTGTGAATTGGGATGAAGTTGGACCACCATGTTTGTGAGGAACGGTCTGTGATATGGATCCGATTATGAATTTGACATTTGACCGTCGGCCGGAAAATGTGAGATCGGCGCCCCCTTGGTGCAACTGATGATATAGCATTATATGGAAATTCACAGAGGCTTCTTGTTGGTTGCGCACTCTGATATATAGATTTGGATTGTAGCCCGCAGGGTGGCCTCCTGTTTGTGAGCAACTTGATGATCTTAAGATGGATGGAGACCACCGGGTTTGCCTCATGTTTGTTTATGGAAAAGAAAAACGGAGAGAAGGAAAATAATGAGAGGACTGGTCAGTGGAGGATTAGACCAGTTGGCCGTATGGGGGATTCGGCTCCCTGGTGCAACATGTATGAGAGGGCGAGCCATGTGTGAGGAACGGCTCGTTGGGGTTTTAAAGGTGGCGCCACTAGAACTAATTTCTTCCACGTGATGTGATTATATGAAGATGTTTATGATTGTGAGTGCTGGTGATATGCCATTTGTGTGACTGGCTGCGTGAGCATATAACTAGTCGGGTGACTAGATTAATATGTGTACACATTTGTGTGACTGTGTGTGTTGTGCAATAATTATTACTCCTTAGCCTTAGAAAACTCACATGTCTTGTTTGATTTTTCAGGAAGTAGGTTTTTCCTTTAATCCGATTTAGGCTATGTTTCTTCGGCGCAGGGCAATAAAGATTTTTTCCTAGTTCTATAATTATTTTGCGATGTACACTAACAGTTAGTGACTTCGCAGTTGTAGGATTTGTATACTTTTAATCGTTTAATATTTAGATGAGGAGATAATTATGTGAACCCATATTATAAATGTGATGCATTGTTAATTAGGCCCGAACTGTGGAATGTTGTAGCCGATAAATTTGGGCCGAGATTTAATAATATATTGAGGTTTATCTTTCATAATCATATGGGCTGAATGTTGAAATTTTATACTGAGATAATATATTCTAGCGTTTCAGGCTTACTACGGGCCTCGGGGGCCTTAAGCTTACCTGGGCCCTAGTGCCGGTCCGGCCCACGGAAACGGGTCGTGACAAGAACTACTCTTTATAGCCTGGATTTATACTGAGATAATAGATTTTAACGTTTCAGGCTTACTACGGGCCTCGGGGGCCTTAAGCTTACCTGGGCCCTAGTGCCGGTCCGGCCCACGGAAATGGGTCGTGACAAAAATGGACTTCATTAAGAAGATAAATAGAAGGAATAAAATTGAGTAAGGATAGAATCCCAAAATTTATGACTAGCATATTGATAAAAGGCTCTAGCCAAAATAAGAACCCTTATATTAGCTTGTCGACGAACACAACGAAGAAAAATATTGTTATGACTATGAAGAAAAATCTTGTATGGCATAAATTTACATTAATAATCATTAATAGTACTAACCAACCCTATAGTTAATAAGAACTTGAATGGCATAAATAAGTTCCGTAATTTTTTTGTAAAATAATAATCCGTAGATCTATAGTTGATTTCCATAAAAATTCATTTCAAACTCTATATGGTAATTTCAGCAACGTGATAATTACTAGATTTCCATCTTGTTTTCCTTCTACACTATAAAACAAACAAATTTAATTCATCCATATTGAAAAAAGATTTTGATGTGTTTATCTTGAATTAATGTTTAATACTATTTAGTTATTGAGCAGAAAAAAAAGTAATGCTACCCAACCATGGAGGATGGGGTGGCTGAAAGGTCTTCTTGACCATTTATATACTTCACATGAGTTATAATTACTACATAACCATGATGGATAGGACTGTGATGCCCCGCTTGGCAAGAAGTCCGCGCTACTGGAATTGGCGGTTAAACTCTTGATTGTGATATTTTATTAACGTATGATTTAATTAATTTTTATCCGATGTGGGATATTACATTTATTTACTTTTTTACTAACTCTTGGTTTAGAGAATTAAAAAAAACAAAGGATTTTGTGGCTTTCCACAATATAAAAGCTTTATAACCTTAATAAAAATAAAAATTTTGATTGATTATATTAATTATAACCTTCTATTAAATACTTATTTTGAAGTTCCATTTTTTTTTTTAAGATATAAGAAGCCTTTTTTTTTTTTTTTTGAATTTAATTGAGACTTGTCTTCTATGTGCAATATATTCTCATTCATATTTTTTTTTCCCGAATAATTAAATCCTTCAATCAAAATTATTTTTTTTAAATCTCATATTTTTGTTTTCATTTCATATAAACCACTTTTTAAATTTATGAACAAAAGTAGCATAAAAATTAAAATTTTAGGTAGATATAAAAGTTATGAATAACCAAAGTGAAAAACAATAAAATTAAAATAAAAAAAGAGTCTGCAATCAAAGAACTCATATTATTTATACAATTTATAAAAACAAGAATTGAAAACCAAGCAATAACCAATAAAATCGCAACTCTATATATTTAAATCAAATAAAAAAGACTACCAGAATTTTTCCTCTTATTTCTTAAAAAAATATGAAAAGTTTAAGGTCGTACATTGAACAATTTACAAAAAATATATTACTAAGCAACTAATTATAATAAATTTATTATTATGCACTTTTTAATTATTCTCTTTTGTATAAAAAATAAAAGTATTATTAGTATTATTAATGAAAAGAAAATACAAACTTGTTCAATCTCAATCAAACTTGCATGGGAAATAAGAACAACCCATCCTTCATGGTTTGGGCGGCAAAAATTTCTATAATATTCACATATTTTTTATTTTTAATTGACTGAAATAAAAAGAAATTCAATTAATTTTATGTGGCTTTTGTATAGATACCCACATGGAATCAAACTTTTGGGTTCTCCACAATATGTGGCTTAATTTCAGTCGTCGTATTTGAATGATAACCTGTGTAATATTGACGTACTAAAATTTCAATTTGTTACGCAAAAATATCAAAACTTTAATTTATGTTACAATAAACTATATCCGTCAGAATGACCGTTTGACATTGGACGGAAAGCTGACACGGTGCTTTGAAACATAAAAAGCAGCCATGTCAGCCTGCCATGTCAAACTCCACCAACTCTCTTTCCGGATGTGAGGGTCATTTCTCTCTCTTGCCTTAGGGTATTCTTCTTCTTCTTTCGTTTGCGGCGAATATTTATCTTCGATATGATAAACCCGTGATTTTCTATTTGTTGGGTTTTTTCACCCATTGAAAATCACATTTACTAGAATAGTCTCAGCCAAAGAGGAGAGGAAGAGAGCAAAGGATTTTTTTTTTTTTTTTTTGGAACAATTATTTTTTAAAAAAGATTTAATGATGCATGAGTAGGATACAGGAAGTTGGTTATTCTTCGGGTAGGCCTTGGGTTTCTATCAGATGATACCATAAGGGCTCTATCCTTTCACCTATAATTTCTATTGGCTTCTCAACTAATTGGAGTTTGGAGTTCTTAGGTTTAGTAGTAGTTGAGTATCAAGTCATCTTGAATAAGAGGGATTGATTAAACTTACCAAAAGGGCAAAAAATATGTTTTTTTTAAAAAAAAAAAAAAGCTCAATTGAATAAGGAATTTTTTATTCGTTTCCTGAGGAAATAAGGGAAACCAAAGGTGAATTTCCTCTCCATTTACTTTGCCTTTGCTGGGTTTTGGGATTTCTAGTAAAAGCCACAAAATTAGGGAAAATGTGAGAGTGGAGGTCATAACCAGTTTGAGAAAAAAATTTCCTTTTGTAATTATCTATTATTTTTTATTATTATCTATAATATAGTACTTATAATAATTATTAATATATTAATAATTACTATTTATTATAATTAATAATATATTATAAGAGAAATGATACAGTAAATAATAAAAAAAATAAAACCTAACTACAAAATGATAAGGCAAAATTAATTATAATATTTATCTAGATAAAGATGAATGTACACTAATTTCAAGTTTAAATAAAAGGTGATTAGTTTTTTTTTTTAAAAAAAAAATGAGGATTAGGATGGTTTATGATGCATAGGAGTACGTTTGGGGCATTTAATTAAAAGGGTTGGTTTGAAGACTTTAGGGTAGGAGAGAAAAATAACCTTTATGAACAAAAGTAGCATAAAAATTAAGATTTTAAGTAGATATAAAAATTATGGACAACCAAAGTGAAAAAAAAAAATTTAAAAAGGGACGGCAAATCATAGAATTCTCATATTGTTAAGAATCCTATATCGCCTAAATACAAAGTCCACAAATGGCATATAAGGGTGGTAAGCTAGCTAGCTAATTAGTTAGTATTAATCTTTTAGCATCGATCGGTTGGTCTAAATTCAAGTAAGCCCATATCATACATTTTCACTTTATGGGCTCTAATCTCCTACGGAGTACACTTCTACCCTTTCATTTGTGATACATATTATTTATTATTTACAATTTATAAAAAACAAGAATTGAAAACCAAAGCAATAATCTTTAAATTAAAGAGACTATTAGATTTTCTTTCTTATTTTTTTTTAAAAAATAAAAAATTTAAGATCTTAGGCATTGAACAATTAAATATTAATAGATAAGATTTAACATTCAATAAACAATATAATACTAAGCAACTTAAAAGAAATTTATTATTCTAAACTTTATTTTTTAAATTATTCTCTTTTTTTAAAAAAATTAAGGTTAAAAGAATATATATATTACTTTGACAAGAATAAAAGTAGTATCATTATTAATGAAAGAAAATACAAATTTGTTCAATCTAGATCAAACTTGCATGGGAATTAAGAACGATCCATCCTTCATGGTCGAGTGGCAAAATTTTCCATAATTTTTTATTGACTGAAATAAAAAAAGAAGTTCAATTAATTTATGGGGCTTTTGTACAGGAACCACCATGGGATCAAAGTTTTGGGCTGTCCACTAAGCCCACAATAAGTCAACGACTACGGGTTTGTAATATGTCATAGGCAAATCTCGCATCGCTTACCAGCCGAAATCACACTTGTCGAGAATGATGCATCGCCAGTTCCGCCAACCTCCATGGTTGAGCAGCAGTTTTTTTTGTTCAAATATAAATTTATTAATACAAATCCCCTTTGTGTAATCTTTTTGAAGTTGGCAACTAAGCTCTTAATTATGATATTTTATTAATATAGGATTTAATTAGTTTTTATTCAATGTGGGATATTTTACTTTTTTTGCTAACCAAAATAGGAATTTATGCTTTCCACTAAATAAGACAATAAGCATTAATTGGATTGAATAAAAACTTATTAAATTTTAGTAAGTTCACGAGAATTCTTTCACTATCGTAAAAATATAAAGTGGAAAGAAAAATCAATAAAACTATAGATGTGATTATATTATAAATTTTATTTTATCTCATACATATATATTTTTGTTCGTCTTTTGATTTTTGTTTCATACAAACTACTCTTTGTGAACCATAGTACAAAAATTTAGGAACTTAAGTAGAGATAAAATTCAGGAGCAATCAAAGTGAAAAGCAATAAAACTAAGCGAAAATTATGTAACTTCACATTTTTCTCCATTTTAATGCCTTGCCAAAAAATACTTATAATTGAGTGTCTCTACTTGTAAAAATTTACATTTAAATTATAGTAATTTTGAATATAAAATGTCTCACATTGAATACAAACTAATTAAATCAATTATATATAAACAATTACGATCAGTTTATAAGTTTCCACCTAACCAACCATGAAGATTGGGTAACAATCATCAGCAGATCTGGAGATTAAACTTTATTTTTGCCAATATAATTTATTTTTAATATAAACCTCATTTGTATAATCTTTATGGAGCTTACACTTAGTTTTGGGGAAAAAAAATGTTGGCTCAAGGATCAAAATTTAATCTCGGGATTTTGATGATTAAAACAAAACAAATAAATTTGAATTATATTATTTGTGCTAATATTATTTTATGCAGAAAAGGATCAAATTAATCTCGGGGATTTTGATGATTAAACAAAAACAAATAAATTTGAATTATATTATTTGTGCTAATATTATTTTATGCAAGAATTCTTATAGAAAAAAAAAGTACAAGGCCAAGTCCCTAGTGTGTGAAGAATTAATTTCGAAGACGCCTAAGTGGTTAGGTATTTAGGATACTTTTTGGTAGGATAGAGAGAAAATTCATATATGAGCACAGTAAATTAATTTTTCTCTCAACAAAAATATTTTTCGGAAATTAAGATTCTGCAAATAATTTTTTCGTCAAAATTTATTTTCGAAAATATTCTTTTAAAATGAATGATTCATTATCTAAAATAAAGAGATTTTATCTCTAAGACGATTTTGGTAACTAAATCATAACATTATCATTTTTTCGGAAATTCTTTTGAAGAATCTAAAAGTACTTCAAGTTTTATTCTCTTACCTTAAACGAAGGAAGAATCTTTTCGTTTTTAGTAAAAGCATCTTTTCGAAAAATATTTTTCAAATAATGCTGCCAAAAATCTTGTGTTTAAAGGAAAATAAAATCGTCTTTTATTTTCTTACCAAAAGGATAAAATAAATTTTTGGTAACAAATATTTTTCGTATCTTCTAAATAAGGAAAGCAAATATTCTGATTTCAAAATGAAATATTCACTTTCCAAAAGCAAGAGTCTCGGAGCTCTCTATATAAAGGAGTGTTTCACTCTTGAAACATTGGTGAAGTAAGAGTTTTTGTTTTAAGAGCATTCTCTCATTGATCAAATCTTTATCTCTATCGTTTATCTCTCAAAACTTACTCCACCCCTTTTTTTTTTTTCATCTTCAGTCGTTCACAGTTGGTTATTCTTTAAAGAGAATTAGATATTTCTGTTACAATTTGTATATTTACTTTTGAAAAACATGATTTGTGTTATATAAACGGAGATTTTCATAATGGCGGATAAACCTGTTTTTATCTCTTGATAGTGCCATTATTTGAGTGTATAGTATCGTCATTTATCTTTCTTGTCTATTTATAAGGATATTATTTGTAATTCGAGTCATGGAGACAGGGTTAGGTTTTATTTCGATTAAACATGTCTGTGTAATCAGCTTTACTCGTCTCACGTATGTGTTGAGATCCTAGAACTATATGTGAAAGAGGTGATTCATAGGCGGAATCCGATGTTTCCTGTCTCTCTCTCTGTGACGATCTCTAACTCAGTACATAATGCGGAATAGAGTGGTTTTTGCATGAGTAGTCTTAACTGTACGGACACAACATTTAGAGCAGAAATAAGGTTTGAGGTTATACTTAGAGGATATCATTATAAGAGAGGAGGAAAATCGTAGATCTGAGGGTAGTAGATACATAAAAGTGGTAGAGCCTAATAGGTTGTTTGATTTACTCTAAGGTGGTTTTTTGTCTCTTGTTCTCGTAACTCCGTTGGTCTGTGGTACTAACAACAGGTAAATAAATCACCTTCTTGAAATAGAAGGGAGAATCTTAATCCAAAAGATATTGATTGATGAGATTCGGATCGAAGATGTAGTTGATGTGTGTAGGGCAGAGAGTGTGATTAGGTTGAGGCGCGAACCAGCTATCAGAAGTTATCGATTGCGTTTTAGAAACACTCTATCCATCTAAAATATTCTTATAGATACGATTCTCTGTGTATTCAAACTCTTTAATTTCTTTCTGAAGTTTCTTGACACTGCTTTTATTTACACTTCCTGATTGACATTTTAGAAAATGCTAAAGTTGAAAAATGAAGTTTTGAATGTTCTAGAAACTGGTAATAAGTCCTTATCTTTTTTCTTGAACAATTTAGAACTCTGGAATTTGATAAGTGAATATACCAAGTTTTTCTAAACAGTTCGATTCATTCACAGTATATTCACTGCGTTGGGTTTCTAATTAATGTTTCTAAACTTTTATGAGGAAGTTCTAATTTCAAATAGCTTCCATCATAAAAGTAAGTTTCTTGATAACTTGAATTAAGGCTTTTGTGAAGCAGTTCTTAGTTCAATAACTGGTCTCTCACACAGTCTTATATGATTTTCTAAAACTTTATGAGGAAGTTCTAATTTCATAAGCTTTCCCCTATAAGAAGATTCTAAATATTGAAATAAGTCATTATGAAGCAGTTCTAATCAATAGCTGCACTTTGCACAGTAACTTTCTATCTTTTGTGAAATAGAACATTGTGAGGTGATTCTAATCCATAAATTCTATTTCACAAGTTCTATATTTTTTCCGCTACACTTAGAATTTATAATTTTGTTTTTAATTCTAAAAGATTTTTAGAAAAACCCAAATTCACCCCCCTCTTGGGTTTGTGCCATACAATATACACCCCCCTCTTTGGGGTTGTGCCATACATATACGGGATCCACAAATCTGGTATCAAAGCTTTGGCTCTTGACTTACGCGAAGCTTAATCCGCTTAAAGAGATAGAGATCCCATGCAAACCCCACTTCCTCTTACTTCTTTAGAAGGTCAATCTGTTTCTAGACCCTCCTTTGTTCAGGCTCAAATTACTCTTACTGGAAACTAGAATGGAGAATTTTCCAAGAAATCAGTTGAATATAAAAAATTACTGAGGAATGTTATCCCTGGTCCTCATAATTCCCATAAAAGTTGTAGGAGATGAGTTAGAAAAACAGAAGAAGAATATACAGTGCTGATTGGGAAAATGGGGGCAATTTGCTATAAATGCTAAAAGCTATTAATATTTTCATTGTGGCTTTAGATTGCAACAGAATACAACAAAAGTGTCTGGATGTAAATCGGCGACAGAAGTTATGGGAAAAACTTAAAGTCACCTATGAGGGTACAGATAGAGTAAAGGAATCCAAAATATATCCTTGGAGGAATATGAAATGTTTAAAGTAATGAAAGAAAGGAGAAACTATTGTAGAGTTTAATTAAATTCTAGATTTACTAATATAGTTAATCCTTTGAAAGAACTATCGATAAGGAAATTTCAAGATAGATGAGCTTGTTAAGAAAATCCCTAGAATTCTACCTAGAAAGGGATTCTAATAGGAACTGTTCTATGAATTACAAAGAGACTCCCGTTACTTATGAATTATCTATAGGAGTCTTTGTTTTCAGAAGAGATGAAAATCTTCTTTGACTATAAAAGATAAGAAAAAGAAGGACTGGCTTTGGAGAGTAGATTCCTAGTGAAGAAAGTTCTTCTGATCTTGGATAGTGATGATTTTAGCAACTTGTTGCTAAAAGTTTAAAAAGTTCTATAGAAAGAGTGGAAGGCCACATCACAGAAAAAGTTTAATAAAAAGAACTTTCCACCCAAAAATGGGAACTTACCTAAGAAAGAACCTTCTGAATTTGTTATGAATGCAACAAACCTGGACATATTAAGCCTAATTGTCCTAAATTGAAAAAGAAGTCAATGAAAGAGAAGCTGAAGCAGGCTTTTGTAGCTGTATGGAGTGATTCTGATGATTCTAATCCTGAAAGCCATAGTGATCAAGAAGAAATTGCTAATATCTGTATAATGGCTACAATCGATTCTGAATCTAAAGAAATCAGTACTCTGACTTCAACACAAGAAGCTGAAATCAACGAAACAAATGCAATGGTCCAGAAGCAAGAAGAAAGCACTGTAAGTGTTTCTGAACCTAAATCAGAAAATGATCTTCTAAATACTTACAATAATATTTGCAATGAGTTTGAAAAGCTTGTTAGAAAGCATAAAGTTCTAAAGAACTAAAGAAGATTTCAGAAAAAGTAAAATCTGAAAAGTAATCATTTAAAGATCTTTTTATCAAGAGTTACATGCAAAGAATTTATCATAGAAATCAATAGATCTTAAAAATTGTAATAATCGATTTTCTGAAAATCTGACACATCTTGAAGAAAAGTGTAAAATCTGAATTCTGAAAATGAAATCTTGAAAAACTGAGATTTAGAAATTCTAAAAATCCAATTTTCAGAATCATTTTCTAAAGAGAAGACAAGTTCTAGCTATGAAGGCATTTCTAAACTGAATCGTTGTTTCTACATCAGAAAATTTGTTTCTAATGTTGTGACTTTAGAACATCAAAGTTTTCAACAGCTAAATGCACTTGTTACCACTAACCCTCTAGGACCCAATATGAGTTGGGTACCTAAATCTGCTTGATCTTTTCAGGTGTGCCTAAGGAGCGAGCTGAAAACAAAAATGTGGTACATGGACAGCGCTTGCTCTAGGCATATGACTGGTGATAGAAAGCAATTCACCAGATTAAAAAAGAAAAAGGGAGGTACAGTAAGCTTCGGAGACAAAGCAAAAGGTAAAATCATGGGTATTGGTGTAGTCGGTTCTAATCCTTCAATAGAAGATGTATGCTTAGTAGAAGGATTACAATAAAACCTGTTAAGTGTAAGTCAGATTTGTGATAAAAATAGAAGAGTGATCTTTGAACCCTCTTATTGTGAAGTTCAGAACATGCATGATAACAAAACATTCATGATAATAAACCTTATTCGTTGGAAAAGGTTTGGAAACATATAACCTAGTAAGAGTCTCTCTAATATGCATAACCAGATATTTGTTTAGTTTTCAATTGATAATTCTAGTTGGTTATGGCATAGAAGACTTGGACATGCAAGCAATGCACCTTATTTCTAAAAACTTTCTTCTCAGAAAGATTTGGTTATAGGTTTGCCAAAGTTGAAATTTGAAAAGATCACATTTGTGATGCTTGTAAAATGGGGCCAAACAAAAACCAGAACATCTTTTTAAATCAAGGCATGGGTTTCTACTTCTAAGACCTTTGAATTACTACACCTTGGATCTATTTTGGTCCCAATTACTTCCTTCCAGTCCTTGGAGGAAAATTCTATGCTTTTGGTTATTGTAGATGATTATTCTAGATTCACTGGACACTCTTCTTAGAAATAAGGGATGAAGTCCATATGGAAACATGTTTGTTTCATCTTGCAAGAGAATACAAACGAGAAAGGATACAACATCACGGCAATTAGAAGTGATCATGGAGGAGGAATTTTTTGAAGATCAGAAATTCGATGCTTTTTTGCAAACGAGTCAGGAATCTTTCATAACTTTCTCAGCACTTAGAACACCTCACAACAAAATGGAGTAAAGTGGACGCAAGAATAGAACCACTTCAAGAAATGGCCAGAACCATGCTAAGTGATTCTAAAACACCAAAGTTTTATGGGCCAGAAGCTGTTTAACATTGCTGTTATATTCTAAACAGGGTTTGGTGAGAATCTAAACTTAAAAAGACTCCATATGAGCTATACAAAGGTAAGAAAACCAAAATATTGGGTTAATTTTAATTCTTTGGGTGCAAATCTTTTATTCTAGATAACAAAAAATCATCTTTTGCTAAATTTGAATGCATCTTGCTAAATTTGATGCTAAATCTTATGAAGGTATTTTTCTAGGATATTCTAGTAATAGTAAAGCATATAGAGTATTTAATAAAAAGACTCTACTACTCTAAAAGACTCTAATAGTAAAGCATATAGTAAGCCTTCATGGAATGGGAACATTCGTTTTAATGAAAATAATCAAATAATTTGATTTGATTAAAAATGTGGGTGAACTTTGTTTGTATAAGAAGGTTAATGGGAGCGGAATCATATTTCTTATATTGTATGTTCATAACATATTAATAATAGGAAATTACATTCTACTACTCTAAAAGTTTGGTCATCCAAGAACTTCTCCATTTGAGAAACAGCTTAAATACTTGGTATTAAAATCTATAAGAATAGATTCGATAGGCTGCTAGAATTATCTGGATCCATATATGTTGATAAAGTGCTAAAACAATTTAGCATGGAGGAATCCAAAAAAGGATACCTACCTATATATCAATCTGATCAGGATGAAAGTCACTAGACTGCTATTAAAATTATCCTTGAGTATTTTAAAATATAAGTAAGAATACTTTTCTGTTATGGAGAAACTAATGAACTAAGGCTATGTTTGGTTGGATGTAATGTAATAAAAAATGTAATACAATGAAAAAAGTAATGGAATGTAATGTAATTAAGATTTCATTACTGTGTTTAGTAATGTAATTGAGAAAATTTATGGAATGTAATCATCATTTCATTTTTATATTTATTTGTAAATATACAATGTAATTAAAACACTACCACCATCAATCACATCGCCACCACCACCACCACCAATCACGCCACCACCACCACCACCACCACCACCATCACAATCACCACCACCACCACCATCACCACCACTACTCTACCACCACCACCACGTCAAACATCACTCCACCACCACCATCATATCATTAATAATACAAAAGACATATATGAACCAAAAGCTATTCATTATATTAAGCTATTAAAGACCATTTAGATTTATAAATTTATTTGAACGAAAAAATTAAAAGAAGGCAAGTTGAAAAAAAATGTAATATAACAAAATAAAAATTAAAGTCATTAGAAATTAATATTTCTCATATATTTTCATTAAATAAATTAAATTACAATATAAAATTATAGGTGTTTTGATCTTTTTAGTGATTTTTCATTCTATTCTTTCCATTCCTAATCTTTTTAGTGATTTTTCATTCTATTCTTTCCATTCCTATAATAAACTAAAAGAATAAAATATAATTTTTATTTTGTGATGCATATTAAACACTAAAATATAATTTTTATTATGTGGTGGCGGCGACGGCAATGGTAGAGTGATGGTTCTGATAGTCATGGTTGAGTGATTGAGGTGGTGGTCGCAACAATGCATAGTGATGGTTGTGGTGGTGGTGGTAGAGCAGTGGTGGTTATGGAGGTGGAAGAGCACTGATGGTGATGATGGTGGTTGAGGTGGTGATGGTAGTTGAGGTGGTAGTGATGCGGTGGAATAGTGGTTGAGGTGGTGGAGCAATGGTGACGATGATGGTAGTGGTGGAGTGGTTGAGGTGGTGACGGTGGCAGTGGAGTGGTGGTGGAGCAATGGGGTGTGGATCAGCGGTGGTGATTTTGGTGGTGGATCAGTGGTAGTGGTGGAGCAGTGGTGGTAGTGGTGGCACGGTGGTGGTGGTGGTTGCACTGTTGGTTGAGGTGATGAAGTGGTGGTGGTGGTGGTAGGGGTGATGGAGCGGTAGCGGTGGTGGTGGCGCAACGGTGGTGATAGAGTGGTTAAGGTGGTGGTAGTAGTGGAGCGGTGGTGGTGGTGCGGTGGTGGTGGTGCGGTGGTGGTGGAACAGTGATGGTGGTTGTGGTGGTGAGGTGATAGTGTTAAATAGCCTTGAATGGTAGAGTTTTCATTAGAGTAGCTTGATGTAATTGGTATTACATGTACCTGATGTAATGGAAAATACATGTCTTTTTATGTAATGAATATTACATGAACTTAAGTAATGAAGATTATACATGTAATCTCAATTACATTACATTGTCCAACAAAGTCTAACCAAACAATGTAATCAATCATGTAATGTTATCCTCATTCCATTGCATGATTGATAACATCATACCAAACATGGCCTAAGAGTTCATGGATACATTAATGCTATAAGATTAAACACATGGATAATCGGCTTTTGTGCAAATGGATTGTTATTTATATGCCCTATAATCAATTTGATTGGTTATATTTTGGATATAATATTTCATGTAATAAATATTTTATTATTAATAAAAGGCATCTATTTATCTTTTATATTAGGCATCTATTTATCTTTTATAATTCTATTTAATTGAATCTCGGTAAAAAGATAAAACCATGAGATAATATTGCTTTGCAAAGTAAATTATAATGTGGTTTATAATTATGAGTTTTATTTTGCATTAAAGCAATGTCTCTAAATATTTTTTGTCAATGTTCTCCTCATTATTGGACAATGATTAGAGCTGTTGAGACTGGTATATATTATGTTCTTTTCTTAGGGAAGCACTTGTTCTCATAAGCTAGGATATATGTGATATCTAGAACTAACATGTAGGTGCTTGTTATTTAAAAAGGTCCACTGAATTGACTTACATGAGAATTTCATATGGAGAGTTACCTATGTCCATGGAATACTCTAGTGATGGTTGTGTAAGTGATCCTTTGACTTGAAATTACTAAATTATCTTGTATGGGGATGATTATGCTTTGATTCTTCGTTCACATTATTCTCTTCGTTCACATTATTCATTCATGAATAATAAGTAATGATTAATTGGACATAGCAAAAACTGTATAGAGATATTTGTGTAATTAAGAGAGGATTCATCACCCTAGATAAATCAGAGAAAATATTCTAATTATTCTTTATTAATGTTGATTCAAAAAAATCCTTGCGTAAGGTATACTGAAATTAGCAAATTAGATTTAGAATTTCATTCAACTGATCAATGGTTAAAATTAAGAGAACTAACATGATTTAGTAAAGCAAAACACACTCTATGCCTAATTATTAAATCAAAACATTAATAATGAAGGGATATTAATTACACTGACAAATCATGTACTGAAAGGGTAAGTCAACTTTGACTTTTCAAATATTTGGATAGTCATGACATATTGTTAAACAATATACTTGACCTTCAAATATTAATTAATTAAATTAATTTATATTTATCGTCAACATATTTGGAATTTAGAAGGTCACACACATAAGAACGGATATGAAAAAGTGAAAACGAGAAATCGAATCAAGTATGACTTGATTACAAATAAGATTTGGGATACTAGGGGCAAAATTATAATTTATATTTAATTACAAATTTATCTAAATTATTAAGTATTGACTTAATTAATTTATGTCTAAAATTTATTAAGATAAATTTTAGATTAAATAAACCTATTTTAATTATTATTTATTTATTTAAATAGTTAAATAAATAAATATAATTGATTAAACTGAAAATCCTATTATTAAATAGTTAAATAAATAAATATAATTGATTAAACTGAAAATCCTATTATTATATGTATTATGATTTATTTATTTAAATTGATTAAATAAATAAATAGGCACATATATATTTTAGTTAAAAAATTTATTTATTGAAAAGGTTTAAATAAATAATTATAATTTATTTATTTATTTATAACCTAGGGTTTTCATAAATAAGGTTTAAGAGACAGTCTAACAGACGGTAGTTGTTCATAGCCATAAAACTAAACATAGAGCGTAAGACAGCTAGCATCATCATACTTTTTAATCTCTCAACCCTCTAAAATAGTTTTAGAGTTTTTCAATTGTCCATTCGTGTGGATACTACTAGAGATCGGATATTTGGAAGGCTTGTGATTTGTAATAACCTAGCCGCGTAGGTTAAAGTTTCGAAGAATAAAAAAAAGATGTATTCTTCTAAATAATTTTATTACTTCAATCGTTTAAATAATCCTTGTTGGAATAATTATTTTATTATAGTTATCTTTTTATGTTGCGTATTATTTCTATTGAAACCCAACATTGTCATCTCAGATTGTCCATCTCTATTAATTGTAGGTTTTTTTGGACCCACAATTACGTATGGCACAACCCAAGGGGGGTGAATTGGATTTTCTAAAAATTAAAAATTTAACTTTCAAAAACAAAATCAAAATAAAATCAAAATTCTGTTGCAGCAGAAATAGAATGCGTTTGTGAGAGTAAGTCATCAAGATTAGAACTTCCTCACAAAGCTCAATGCAAAAATTAGAAAGACTTTGTAAAGGGTAGCTATTGATTAGAACTACTTCACAAAGCCTTAAGTAAACTTAGAAAACTGATTAAAAACCCAAATTGTGAAATATACGAAATATAGAAGAACAGATTAGAAATTGGTATAATCGCAATACAGAAATCCAGAGTTCTAATGTTCAATAAAGATAAAGCTTATTCGAGTTTAGAACAATAAAACCATTAACAACTTTGCATTTCTAAAATATTAACAGAATATTAACAGAAGTGTAAGTAAAAAGAAATCAAGCATAACTTCAGAAAATAAAAAAGATACACAACTAATTTATAGTGGCTCGCACTAAAACTCCACCTACATCCCCACCTCCTCAAAGACTCCTCTTGCGATCTTCACTATGTTATCTCTTTTTCAGGGTAAAGAGACAAACCAACAGTATAAGGCAATTATATAAGGCAATAGATCAACACCTAGATCTACCCTTTGTCCCACTAGATTTTCCAAAAGTTCTAGTCAACTTCAACCCTTTCTATTTTTGCAGGGAACAAAAACTCAAATCAAGACATTAGAATCCCACACAAGGAGCAGTTCGCTTGATAACCTATTTCACAGTAGCTTTTCACCTAAACTATTACACAAAAGTTTTTCAAATAAAAGCTTGTCTACAACAGATTACAGAATCTGTATAGACCGAGAGAAATGCAAATAAAAGCACAGAAAAAATATAAATCAAGATTAGAAAATCGATTTAAAGAACAGAACTGTTTTTCAAAAAAAGTTGTTATAAAATTTTCTTTTCTCTTAAAAAATAATTCATGAAGCAAAAAGACGAAAAAAAATAAAAGGGTGTTAAGAGCAAGTTTTGAGAGATTAAAATATTTGATCAATGGATTTTTAATCTTAAAACAAAAACTCACGTCTTCATAAGGGAAAGACGCCTTTTATAGAGGGATGAAGATCCCGTTTTAGAAAGTATAATCTTTAGCTTGTAAATAAGAATTTTGACTTTCCAAAACTAGAAGATACAGAGATCTTATTACTAAAAAAATATTTTGAGTCAAAATCTTTTCTTTTAAGGTAAGGGAATAAAAGCAAGATTTTGGACTTTTCTTAAAAATAGTTTCCGAAAATAAAAATATAAAAACCTTTTTCAAAATATTTTATTATCAAAAATGATTAAGACAAAATTTCTTTCATTTAGGTAAACGAATAAAAGTAAGATCTTTATAGTTTCCGAAAATGAAAAGTATAAAAATCTTTTTAAAAAATTTTGTTACCAAAAATTATTAAGACAAAATCTCTTTCATTAGGTAAGTGAATTAAAGGACGAGATTTTTTACTTTCAAGAAAACTTTCGAAAATTATTTTGGAGAAAGAGAGAGAAGAAATACTTTTGTGCTTATAAGTGAATATTCTCTCTATCCTACAATAAATCCTAATATGCTAACCACTAAAATCTTTAATGGTCTTCATGATCTTCAATTAATCTTGGATTTATAGGAATTTGTCTTGTTTATTAATTTTCATATTTAAAAATTTATTTTTCATAATTTAAAAATACAATAAATCTGCATAAAATAATATTAGCACAGATAAAAATAATTAAATTTATTTGGTTTTGCTTAATCATAATCTCAAAATAAAATTGAATCCCTTGAGCCAACAACAATATCAATATATGCCGATAATATAGTGTCAGCGTTTTAACTAATTTTTCTAACCAATCCCAAAGCAAGCCTACATAACAAGTAATTTTCCAAATATCTATTTTCTTTTTCCTAATATTTGGAACGTTAGGTTGAGTGAGGCAGAGTAAAATTTATATACTTGAAGCAATATATATATATATATATATATATATATATACTTATAATGGTTTGCCTTTTTAAATGGGATTATATATATATATATATATATATAGGTTTAGCCTTTTTAAAATGGGATCAGAATTTGGACTAAAGTGATATTATCGTGAGACCAACAACTTGACCTTCTGTTAATTCGACCAAGGGGAGCAAAACACACTGTTTTGATTGTTCACTGACATAACCATAAGGTCGTCCTTCAAAGATAACAGTAATCTCCTTTGCTCTACCTAAATCAACTATGCTCCATACTTCTCTCATTCTCTATCTCTCTCACTCTGGACCATATGTTGCAAAATACATCCCTAGTTGACTGGGGAGAAAATAAGAATACTTTTGAAATTGCTCTTATCAGTACATAAGATTTGAAAAGTGAGGATTTCAAAAATTTATTTGTATAATCAATAACTCTTATTACTTCCTATCTTAGATTTACAGCTCTAATGACAGTTTTAAATGATTAGTTTTCTATCCCTTAAAAAGAATTCAAAATTTTTCTAGGAATTAAACAATCTTAATATTTAAATTCATATTTATTGGGACAGTAAATATAATATTTTGGCTCAATCATTAAATATGCACCTTCTAATATTTGTTTGCCAAATTTATTAAAAATTTCAAGTAAACTAAAAAAAATTTTAAAAATTAATAGGTCTCTGAAAAATTGAGCGACTAATTCTACAAAAGAAGTGAAAAATTGGAAAAGAAACTATCAGAAAGCAATTCTAAAGGAAATGGAGGCATAAAAACTGAAGTAGCATCTATACCTTGTAGAAGATCAAACCACCTGATTTGATAATGTATGGACTATAAATCACTGCCAACTTCCAAACTCCTTCTCTGAATCCAAACAAAGAGAATAAAATGAAAGAAGAAAGAAAAAATAAAATTCTAACAATGAGATCGAAGAAGTACAGATACTATCAACTTAAGTGGCCTATCTCTATCTTAGGTTTTTTAGGCCCCACAATGTCAATATAATGGATGGATAATGAAGTGCCATGTTTGATTAATTTTTTCGACCAACTCCAAGTGAGGGAGAGTATTAGAAGCTGAGAAATTAAACACTTGATTAGAATTTCTCAATCTTAAAGTTGTTTAGAGAGCGAGAGAGAGACGACAGTCATGGAGCTTCAAGAGTCAATAAATCTAAGAATCGATGGATATCCACCACCTGGATCCAAACCTTTGATTATGGTTATGTGAACAAACAATCGAAACGGTGTATTTTGCTTCCCTTGAGTTAAGTTAACCTAAGGTCAAACTAGAGGTCCCACCGCAATATCATTTTAGTCTAAATTTTTGGTCCCATTTTAAAAGGAGTGTGCTAACATATCTATGTTTCAAAATGGAAATGCCCAAGGTACAAAGGTAAATTTAGAGTGATTTTGCAATAAGTCGTACAGTTGAGGATATTTTGTAGGTTTAGCCAAAAATAATTATCTTTTCGCACTTTAACAATTCTAGTTTAAGCTTCTAATAGTTATTTCTACCCTAATTTGAAAACTCTTAGTGTCAATTTCACTTTTGATTATAACTAAAAGAAACTATATTCCAATACCATTTAAAATTTCAATTTTTAACTTGATTAATAAAAAACTAGAATATTTTGTCAATAAATGAATAATATTTAAATTTAATTAGCAATTCAAATATTTTATAGAAAGAGAAAAATATTTAAAATTTTAACGTACGAGTATATACAAATAGTACCAAATAGTACAAATAACGTACGAGTATATACTAAAATTTATATTATATTAAAAATTAAAATAAATCATTTTACACTATAAATTGTAAATATACATCAATGATTATACATAAACATACCTTTTATTCATTTCTTTACTATATTGGATTTGAATCAAATTTTATCAATCTATGTCCCATTATTTTGTTACTAACACTTTTTGCTTTGAATCTTTCAAATCATACCCACATGATTTGTTACTGCAACTTTTTGCTTTAAATCTTTCAAATCATTCCCGCATGAGATCTAGACCCCTTTTTTTTAATCCAAATTGAAAAAAAGATTAATTATTTTCATATAAAATAGGAGATAAATCGACAAAAATTTCTTTTCTATTCATCCTTAGAGTTGAATAACTCATTTAAGAACTGTTTTTGATCCAATATGTAAGAATCAATAAAAAGGATAAATTCCATATTTTGCACCATCTCCAGCTCGATTATTGATAAAGTGAATGGATTTTTCATTTCTTGAAATCTCTCTTCTGATTCAAAATCATGGTGTAACGCTTATCTTCCATTTTGATAATATAGAATAGATGAAATATATCAAAAAGTGGATTTTTTTTTTCAAGAAAGAAATCTTATTAGAATTGTTTATATAATGTTCATCTTTCAAAACTATATATCATATTGGATTTGATGAAATGGGATGAATTGAGACGGTATTTTGTACATATGTAATCATCTTGAAAATATTAATTATTTCTTTATTTTCGATCACTTGGGAAGCATAAAAGAAATGTCTTGCTCTTTTTTCAATAATTTAGTAGACTTTCAATAAGATTTAGGTGAGAAAAAGGGAGATTCAGTTTAAAATTAAATCAAATCAAAATTTAAAAGGACAAACCAAACTTCTGAGATCAAAACGGTATCTAACTAAAGTTATTGTGAGAATCGAATTGAACCAGACCAAATTGGCTCAATTTAGTCAATAAGGTCTATTTCTTGGTTTTGTGATAGGATCAGTTCAATTTTAAACCTAACCGATTGGGTTTTATAAAATCATGCTGAACTACCTTGAAACTTCAATTTAAATTGAAGTAAACTAAGAGTCGAACTTGTTGTGAGCAAGACAACCGAATTGAAAGTGCTGATTCAGTTTTTTTATTCAACTTGCTTGGTTATTTTTCCTAGTCTTTATAGGATTTGAACAGAAGTGAAGTTTTGATAATCTATTAAAGAAAAAAGAACGAATAAATCTTATAAGATTCTGAAGAAATTCTTTGATTTCTTCTAGAGGTAAATGATTAATCAGCTCCTTCTCCCCTCCCATGAATAGTTGGAACATTAAGAAATATCCAGAAAGGCATTTAGAAAACTTGATCTAATTTATTTATGTTCCATCTTTTTGAAGGAAGGATTCTAAAGAATAGATCTTGCTTTAAGTTGTTCAACTTCAATTGATTTGATATTCCAAATCCATATCAAAGATACAATGAATTCTAATCAAATATACAAAGTGGCTTTGTGTCACGACCCGTTTCCATGAGCTGGACCGACACTAGGGCCCAGGTAAGTTTAAGGCCGCCGAGGCCCGTAATAAGCCTAAATCACTAAAATTTAATTATCTCAATATGAATTTCCACCATTCAGCCCATATTACCATGCTCAATAAACCTCATAATTATATTATATTTCGGCTCCAAATTTAACATTTTACACATTTTATAGATCGGGCCCAATTTTTAATACATTACATTTATAATATGGGCTCATAAAATTATTACACCTATATTAATACACAACTAGAAGTATATAAATCCTACAACTGTGGAGTTCACAAACAAACAGGTATAAATAGGTTCTTGTACATATAGTTATATATAGCAAAATAATCACTGAAACATAAACATAAACAAGTTTTAATACATATAGTTATATAATCTAAATAACTGCTAACTCTCTGAAACTAGGAAAATTTCTTTCTAGCTCTACGATGAAGAAACAGAACTTAAACCGAAATAAAGAGTAACCTACTTCCTGAAAAGTTAAACAAGACATGTGAGTTTTATAAGGAATAATAATTATTGCACAATATATGCATTCACATGAATGTGTAAATATATCAATCTAGTCGTTCGACTAGTTGCATGATCACGCTGATAATCACACAAAAGGCATAACAACAGCACTCACAATTATTAACAACTTCACTTAATCACATCACGTCGAAATTGGTCCGTAGCGTCACCGAAACCCCCGATGAGCCGTCCTTCCACATGGCCCATCCTCTCATGACGTGTGCACAGGAAGCCGATCCCCCATGCATGGCCGACCAGTCTAATCCTCACTTAACTAACCTTCTCATTGTTTTTCCATTCTCTCTTTTCTTTTCTATATCAACAGGAGGCCACCCTGTGGTTTTCCATATCATCCATATCATATCATCAGGTGCCGTGCAACACCGGGGGCCACCGATCTCTCCCATACAATGGCCGAGGTATCGAAACCGCCTCACAAACCCATGGTGACCCACTTCATCCTAATACGACACAAACAAGAAACCAATGTACAACACAAAATAATCAAATAATTGCATTAAATGCAAGCATATCAAGCAATCAAAACACTAGCATGCAAGAGCTTCTAAATAAAACATTCATATGCCAATTAATAAATACGAGAGTATTAAATAATAATATAATAATATAATAATATAATAATAATAAAATAAATAAAAAACTTTATTTTAAAAATATCAAGGTATAGAATTAATCTAAATAAACCTATTAATTTAATTATTATATATGATTAGCCTAGATTCTATCAAAATTTCGGCAGAAACTTCTCTAAAAATTGGGCTAAACCACCCGCCTAAAACTATAATTCAGTAATAAATTCTCAAAGCCCATCCATCGGGCAATTCACAACAACTAGTCCCGTCCGCCATAACCATTATCCACTCATTTTATCATTTACTCAATTCACACAGCCCATCCGTCGGGCAATCAATCAAATCATAAATTTATGAATTAAAGTAACTTACAGCCTGTCTCAATGATATTCTCTACCATTCTTTACTTAAGATATCAACAATGTCCTCGAACATTTATGAAATTCTAGACTAATTATTAAAAATGGATGGTTCAATTAAATTATAATTTAATAAAAGCATATAATTTAATAAAAGCATCATCTAAGTAACCCAGTTCACAACTTAACTATGTATCAATTAAAGCTTCATGTATTCTTCTCCGTCTTGACATAAAAATTCCCTTTCTAGATATAACCGACACTAATCATATAAAAACATTGAAAATATCTTTATGTCCATTATTACATTAGTCTATATATAAAATGGTATAGTTTATCTGCAATAGCTACTATCCAACAAATACTAGGTTCTCCCTTGCTTAATCTTATATACTATGCTTACTGCACTGGGAATTTAATTCACGACTTTATTTGGTTTATAGACCAACTATATTATCTTTCAATAATTTTTCTTTGAAATAATATTCTTTTAGCACCGTTGCAAGTAATTTTAATTAAGTAATCGAATTCATGAATGTTTACAAGTTATCATACTTAATGATTCGCAGGATTAATCATAAAAAACCTATGTGATTAACTAATATTAGAAATATTCAAATGAATAATAATTATTCTTGAAGTATTCTACCAAACCATCTTCATCAATATACCATTTCATTATCATACTTAATGATTCGCAGGATTAATCATAAAAAACCTATGTGATTAACTAATATTAGAAATATTCAAATGAATAATAATTATTCTTGAAGTATTCTACCAAACCATCTTCATCAATATACCATTTCAATTTATTTATGGATCAATCACATCTATTAATTAAGGAAATTATATATATGCATTTCAAAATCCTATGATTGCTTTTTAATTAAATATTTATTCGAAGCCAACTTATTTAACTAAAATTTTCAAATTTGGAATTTTTACCAAAAATTAGGAACTGGGTCTTAGAACGTACCAGTCGAAAATCGGATGATGATTCCATGATCAGCGCGAGGAAGGGATGATTCTGCCTCTTTAGGGCCTCGCCGGACCGCCGCCAGGAAATCGATTCTGTCCAGAAGTATGCGATTCATACATCCTTAGACTCGAATTTTCACAGGGAGCTCGATTTTGTCGTCCGTTTATTGAGCCACTGGCTAGTTTGGCCGAAATAGGCATCAACAGTCGCTTAGTGCCGCCATTAATGGTGGTTTCACCATTCGAACTTCGTTGTCGGAATTGATAGAGGGGAAACGATCGCATAAGTGAGGGGATTCGATCGGTTCCCATCCTTCACGTTGTAACTGTTGAAAATGGTGAGAAGTCGCTGGAGATCGAAAAGCATGGACTGTCGATGAAAATGGGCTCGATTCGTGTTAATGGAGGCCCTTTCCGCGTGAGAGGTGATCGGAAACGTGACCAGCAGCATTTTACATGGTTTACGAGTTTTTCACTTGGTTTTCAGAAAAATTCAAACTGGTTTACGGGTCCGGTATAGCAATAAATAAATATTTTCCGTTGAATTTCATTGGTTAAAATTTACAATCAAATTTTTAAATGAAAAATTTTGAAAAAGATTTTCCGGGTGGTTTCACTTTGATACATTATTCACAACAACTAGACTTTCATCAAGAAATAATAAAAGGATCCATGCAAGCACAATTGAAAAAGGTTGAACCCCTTACTTTTCTCATGGTACAATCATCTTCTCGCTTCACCCCTTTCTCCTTGGTCCATAGAGATAAAAAAAAAATATAGGACTAGTGCTAAGAGTTCATGATGGAAGAAATGACACATTAAGTTGGGATCGTTAACTAATACTAAAGACACAAATTACCTATAAATAATAAAAATATATGATAATAAAAAATATAATAACAATAATGATGATAAAGAAATTTTTACAAAGTGGAAAAAGTGGTAAATTAAAATTTTATTCAAAAACCATCAACTATCCTTTCAATTTTTATTTTTTTATTTCTTTTAAGAATACAATATAGTAATTACAACAAAAGAGCAATTAAATATAGTGATTTTTTATTTTATTTCAAAAATACAAGAAAGTAAATTAAAAAAAGAACAATTAAAAACAATGATTGAAGAGCAGAAAAAAAACAAAATAATACATTTTATTATTATTGCACCTTTATAATTAACATGATGCAGATGCACCTTTATAATTGTCCAACTATGATTCCATGAAGAGATAACTGGTCGGTCTAGAATTGAGTTAGGGCCCATTGAATCTACGTCTATTAGAATGTCTTTGAGCACACATTGGGTAGGTTGGCTTAATTGGCCATGGGCCTATTAGTTCGAAAGAAAAGGGAGAGAAGGAGAGATAGATTGGAGGGAAAACAACCAGGTGAGAGGAATAGGAAGAAGATGGAGAAATCGAGAGTTGGAAAAAGAAGAAGAGAGACAAAGATAAGAGAAACAAAGGAGGAGAGAGATAGAGCAAGTACTACTGCATTCAGGTTAGCATATCTTGTTTCGTGACATTTAAAACAATGTTACCCCTATTCATACGAAAAATGCACTTCAAGTGAATATTCTAGAATATCTAAAGACCTATGACAGCTACAGGCCCAAGTAGGCCCCTTGGTAGAATATGCACTATATATAGTTCTCATATTTTTTGGGCATGAATTTCGGCCTAACCTTCTGGGTCAGCGTTAACAATGTCCCCTGCACATGGACTTTTCTAAACAGACTCAAAGGCCCATGTACACGATAGGTTGGCCCCATGACGTTAAAGGTGTATCTCATCACTTGGAAAGCCATGCCTTTCTTGAACACATCTATCTTTTGAAATGCCTCCCTTCGTTTACTATAAAAAGGAAGACCCATATTTTATCTTTATCATTTTGGTAACTATTTCCCTCAATCTTCCCTCTTTTTCAAATTGGTCACTCTTTATTCTCATATACCTCTGTCAATGCCTTATTTGGTCGTTCAGTATCGCACCCGTTTGTAGCTCGTAGTTTCTTATAGAACGAAAATCAATTATCTTGAAAGTGGGGGTGCCTACTGACTGAACATACTTCATCCAAGGTTGATGCAGTCAAGTATGTGGATAAGGAATCTGGTCAAAATTCTTAGTCCGTGTTTTAAACAACAGACTTCGGCCATCACTAGTTTATCTTTCTTTGCCCATGATGTAATATCCTCAATTTTGTAGTTCTTTCTATTTTAGCTTTTTCGATGAATTCGGTTATCCGAATAAAAGGAAAACTTAAAATAATGGGAAACAATCGGTTATCCGAATGAAAAGGAAAACTTAAAATAATGGGAAACACTAATAGATTGAGGATATTACATATTAATTAAATGAAACATATTGATCTTTACAAAATCCATGTTGAAAGCACCTTTTGCAAATCAATGTGAAAGCTTAAAGGAAATCAAAAATGAGTTAAAAGATGAATGACTTCTCGGTAAAGCACGGATAATGGTTCTCATTTTCAAGCGGATGTTGGTCAGTTGCTTTATAGGTACAAGGTTGAGCATCACCACTCTTCTCCTTATCGCCCTCAGGCTAATGGTTCAGTAGAAGCTGCGAATAAGGAGATTAAAAGAATACTGTCGAAGATGTGTGAAAGGTACAAAAGTTGGGCCGAGAAACTTCCTTTCACGCTCTGGGGACCTCGCACTACCTTCAAATCAGTGAATGGAGCTTCTCCTTTTGAACTTGAATATGGAATGGAGGCAGTGTTACTGATAGAGCTCGAAAAGAAGTCTCTCAGAGTTTTTGTGGAAGCTGGTCTGATCGAGGAAGAATGGGTCAAGAAAAGGTATGAAGATTTGGTGCTTTTAGATGGAACAAGATTGAATGCTCGATTCCTCCTTCATTTCTATGGATTACTTTTTGAATTCCATGAACTTTGAAGTGAGGTGCTTGTTTGTGTAATCTGATTTGGTGAAGATGAAGTGATGAGTGATGAGAAGTGATTTTAAGGTGATTTAAGATGATTGAAAGTAGTTATGCATGAATTCAAAGTCTAAGTTGCTTAAGTCACCAAGATGGATGATTTTGAGTTTGTTCTTGATATGCCATGAACTAGGGATTCTGATATTCTTATATTATGATGTTATGTAAGTAATAGAAGTAGAAGAGTTGAATTGCATGAATTTGTGCTGAAGTTGAGTTGAGAAATGCGTTGAGCAAAATATCATTGTTGGACCTGTTATGTTGGGCTGTCTGAACTTTCAGCTTCTGTAATTGCACCTATTTTGGCTCAAGCAAAACTGAACTTCCAAATTCGTGAAAATTACATGCGAGATAGGCGCTGAGATGTTGGTTAGGGGTTCGTAGGTTGAAAAAGGGAAGGCCATTTGTATAAAAGGGAAATGGAGAGTATATAATGAAATTAGTACAAGCTTGCTCAGCATTGAAGAAATTGACATTCAGATTCTATAATTATTGTCATTAAAAAGCAAAATGAGCTTTAAAATTATGAATGCAAATGAGCTTTAAAAATTATGAAATTTTACAGGGAAGTACCCTAAGATGTTGGGAACATGCTGTAAAAATTTCAGGGCAAATGAATTTGAGGAAGTCCAGATATAATCAATGGAATACAAGCTACTCAAATGCTGAAATTCTGCATTTCATAAACATTGAACGAATTTAGCATGCTATTGACTTCTATTGTTTTCATTGTTGTTATTCTGTGTCTAGGGTGTGGTTAAGTGTTGGATATGAAGTGTTTCATGCTTAAACTCAGATCATATAACACTTGGACAAGCATAGTGAAAATGAAAGAAAAAGCATGATACTACATTCTAATGCTTAATTTACATTCCTATAGAAGTGCATGTGTTTACATTGTGTAGTATGATCTTAATGTGAGTATTAATATCATGCTACAGCTTCTGAGAGAAAGGGAGTTGAGGAGAGGGTGATTACTAGAGGAAAAGGGCTAGGGGAGCCATCTAGTTCAGGTTAGTGTTATTATTCCTTTCCTACTTTTATTTAAACAAAATGCAAAATTGAAATGATTTTGCAAAATATTTTCAATGGATTTTGCTTTATGAATATAATTATATTCATAAGTTTTTTAAAGAGGAAAAAAGGATTATTTTGAAAGCCAATTACGACTGAATGATAATTTGTAAATGAATTTTATGATCTATACCAATGGTAAAGAGGAGGATGTTGGCAATTGATGTTTTTAGCAGTGGTTGTGAAATGAAATGTTGTCCATTGTGATTTTCATATTATTACATAAATGGAATGGTTTAAAAGTCTTACAGCTGATATAGACATGGTTATTACCCCGAATATCATTTCATTTGTTGAAGATGATATTATGATCGATTGAACATGGCTATCATCACTAGATGATATATGATTGATATGAAATTCTCCCTCCATGTTGAGGTTGTAGATTGCTCCCTCTTCTGTTAACATCATATCACAGATTGAGGTTGTATATTGCTCCCTCTTCTGTTGAAATAATATCACAGATTGAGGTTGTAGATAGCAGGTCTAGATGTGCACATTAGACATTGATGGCCCTCGGAATTGACTCTATAAAAGCTGTAAAGACTACATTATGAATTTATGATTTCATGGTATTGTTATGTTTTCTTTATTTCCTTTAACATGGTGGTTTATGAATTATAATTCGTTATTGTTAAAAAGAAAAAAAAAATAGTACACCACTAAGCCATATGCTTAGCGATAGTTGCTTTTGTACTATCGCAGGAAAAGGAAAGGAAAAAGAACCAGGAGGAGAGGATCATTTTTATTTGATGTAGATAGTATGCTACTGATGTAGCTATTGTATATATGACTTATTTTGGAGTATGTATGATGTATTAAACATTATGATGCTATTAAACATTAACCAGATCATTATGTATATTGAGCCAGATCATGTAAATTATGATTGCTATGAATTTTTGAAAATTTAAGTCTATTAAAAGTAATTAATTTCTATTATTGTATCTAAGATTTGAACAGGGACTCCAATATGTAATTAAATCATCATTGGACTTATGGAGTTATGGAACCATTTATTTTATGTTTTTTTTTATAATATGTTTAAGAAATTATATTGAGATCTAATATCTACCAAAGAAGTTATAATATATTTAATAACTAAAATATTTGCCTTACAAGATATTAAAAATGAAGGAATTAAAAGGATTTAAGTCCCTTGTAGGTTTAAGTCCCTTGTAGTATACTTAGTAAGCATTTATAAGAATTAAGTGCTTATTAATTATATTACGGGCGACATGCCATGTCTTACAGTAGAGTAAGGTGTGACATGTTTACTTTGGTATCAGAGCAGTTTTAATTGCATATTGGATTATATTTTTGCTGAATATAAATGTGTGAAATGTAATCTGCTCAAATATGACATGGCTATTAATTGTTGGATATCTACATCATACAATATTCTAATACGATGCATGGTTTTCTGTGATAATATACAGAGAGCTTGTTATTTTTGATCGATAGTATGGAGGGTGTTAGTCGGGGAGATAATTTTAATCCGCTTGAGGAGCAGTCTGAAGCGAGACAGGAAGAGCGTGGTAATTGCTCCCGAAGCATGCTGATGTCCCTGGTTGCACCAGCTCTGACCCTATAGGCCAGCAGATGCTGCGTTATGAGACAACATGGCGGCCGTAACTACAGCAACAGGAAAAGCAGCCAGTTAGACAGTATGATTAAGTTGGTTAATGTATGGGGCCACAGATGTTTTAGCACCACTGACCCGATGACCCGATGGTAGCTGAGCAGTGGCTAGAGAGGATTGATAGGGTTTTCCTAAAACTCCAGTGTGATGATGCTCAGAAGTACGATTATGCAGTCTCTGACATCTAATCAGCCTCAACCCTTTTTGTTTTTGCAGAGAATAGAAACTCAAATCAAGATATTAGAATCTGCCACAACACCAGTTCTGACTTGGGCAGACTTCCTGAGGGAGTTCAAGAAAAAGAATGTTCCATCTACCTATGTGGATGCCAGGATAGAGGAGTTTCTACAGCTCAAACAGGATCATAGGACTGTAGCTGAGTATGAGAGGGAGTTTACTCGGTTGAGCTATTATGCTGGGAGTATGTTAGTTACAGGCAGGGACAGGTGCAAGGGATTTGAACAGGGATTGAAGCCCATTATTAAGAGTCATGTGATTGGCTTTGAACATGAGAATTTTTTTGCATTGGTATCACAAGCTCTGAATCAGGAGAAGGTTGAGCAAGAAAAGGCTATAGAGAAGGAGAAGAGTGTCAGGAGGACTTTCCCAGGGGCTAGTGCTCTAGTAATAAAAAAGAGGAGATTCTTTAGTCCATTTCCTCCTAGACTAGCAGTGTGAGGCCACATAGCCAGAGACAGTTCAGACCACCATTGCCACCTCCACGAGCTCCCCAGTTACTCGTAGTTGTGTTTCATTGTGGTACAATATCAGGTAGATATCATGGAGGAGTGTGTAAGTTGACCACAAGAGCATGTTTTAACTGTGGCGAGGTTGGACACTTTGTGAGGGATTGCCTTAGACCGAGAATGACTACGGCATATGCAGCCACAGAGGGATCTATTCAAAGACTAGCTGCTAGTTATGGATCTTCTCAGTCTGCAGGCAGAGGTAGGGGTAGAGGTAGAGGTAGCATGTCGGGTAGTGAGGGGAGAGTGAATCAAACAGAGCCTATTGGTGTGCCAGCTAGAGTTTATACTATGAGGCAGAGGTAGGATGCCGATTCAGCTGATGTAGTGGCTGGTATATTTTCTTTATTTAATCATGATGTTTATGTGTTGTTTGATCCTGGATCATCTCACTCTTATATTAGTGATATTTAGTGCTTGGGATTTCTTGCTATGCATCTTCCTATGTTTTGCGATTGGGGTATGATGGTGCTTGTATCGAAGTCCATTAGGACAGGAGCGTTATTGTTAAACAATTATATTCCTGATTGCCCAACTCATAATCCAAGATCATGTATTCCCTTCTGATTTAGTTTGAAGATGCCTTTCGGAGATTTTTGATGTTTATTTTGGGCATGGATTGGTTAAAAAAATATCAAGCAACGTGTTGATTGTGACCCTTAAGGAAGATACTATTTAAACTTGCCAGAAATATATTGATGTGTGATACATGGTTGGAGAGACAGATACTTTCCTCATACTGTGATAACTGCCAGCTTTAGCTCAGGAAATGATCCGTCATGGTTGTGAGGCATACCTAGCTCACCATTGTGATGGACACAAGGGTAGTACTCCTAGTCTTTAAGACATGGCATGTCGCCCGTAATATAATTAATAAGCACTTAATTCTTATATTTGCTTACTAAGTATACTACAAGGGACTTAAACCTTTTTATTTCCTTCTTTGTGGTCAACTTACACACTCCGCCATGATATTTACCACAATGAACACAACTACGAGTAACTGGAGGAGCTCGTGGAGGTGGCAATGGTGGTCTGAACTGTCTCTAGCTCTGTGGCCTCACACTGCTAGATCTAGAAGGAAATGGACTGAAGAATCTCCTCTTTTTACTACTAGAGCTACTAGCCACTGGGAAAGTCCTCCTGACACTCTTCTCCTCTGTAGCCTTTTCTAAATCAACTTTCTCCTGATTCAAAGCTTGTGATACCAATGCAGAAAAATTCTCATGTTCAAAACCGATCACATGACTCTTAATACTGGGCTTCAATCACTGTTCAAATCTCTTGCACCTGTCCCTACCTGTAACTAACATCCTCCCAGCATAATAACTAACATCCGCCCGTAATGACATAATAACTCATCCAGCAGCATTCATGACTTTGATGAACACGATCTTCAAACCTTACCTTGACCAATTTGTTGTGGTTTTTATTGATGACATTCTGTTCAGACCTTACCTTGACCAGTTTGTTGTGGTTTTTATTGATGACATTCTGATATATTCCAAAGATATAGAAGAGCATGATAAGCACCTAAGAATGATTTTTCAAACTCTTCGAGAAAAACAACTTTATGCTAAGTTTTCTAAATGTGAATTTTGGTTAGCACAAGTTGCTTTTCTTAGTCATATTGTATCTGCAGAGGGTATTGCAGTGGATCCTGGTAAGATTGAGGCTATTTCCAGTTGGAAGCCACCAAAGAATGTTTCCGAGATTCGTAGTTTCTTGGTTTGGCTGGCTATTATCGCAGGTTTGTTAAGGGATTTTCTATCATTGCTTTGCCCTTAACTAAACTATTGCGAAAGAACGTTAGATTTGAATGGACACAAATTAAATGTCAGGAGAAGCTTATGATAAGCTGAAGAAGTGCTTGACTGAAGTGGCCAGTTTTGACTTTACCTTATTCCAGGTAAAGAGTTTACTGTTTATAGTCGATTCTTCTCATAATGGGATTAGTTGTGTGTGATGCAGGATAGAAATGTATTGCTTATGCATTCACGCCAAACTTAAACCCACATGAGAGGGAATTATCCCACGCCATGATTTGGAACTTGCAGCCATTGTATTTGCATTGAAAGAGTTATGGAAGACCATTATCTTTATGGTGAGAAATGCATATCTTCACAGAATCATAAAAGTTTGAAGTATTCTGGTACTCAAAGGGAGTTGAATTTGCGACAGGAGCGATGGGAAGATGGCTTGAGTTGATAAAAGATTATGACTGTATTATCGATTATCAGCCAGGGAAAGCTAATGTGGTAGCAGATGCACTGAGTCGTAAGACTATTACTAGCCTGAGGACTACAGCGTTATCTCTAGTCCATGATCTACGGTCTATCAATGCTAAGATTGAGAAGATTTCTGACAATTGGGTGTTAGCTAATCTTCAGGTGAAGCCTTTATTGATTGATCAAATTCGAATAGCAATAGTGACTGATGATGAATATCAAAAGATTCTTTTAGAGACACAAGAGAGTAAAAGACCAGATTTTTCTGTCAGTAGAGATGGGTTATTACTATTAGATGGGTTATTACGATTTCGGGACCGGTTATATGTTCCTTCAGATTTAGATTTGAGACATCTCATCTTGAAGGAAGCACATGAGTCTCCATTTGCTATGCATCCAGCGGGACCAAGATGTATAGGGATTATTGGTGGACTGGTATGAAGAAAGATCTTGCTGAATTTGTAGCTAAATGTCTAACTTGTCAACAAGTTAAGGCAGAACATCAAGTACCAGCAGGATTACATCATCCACTTCAGATTCCAGAATGGAAATGGGCATCCAATAACAGTGCCAACATGGAAATGGGATTAGATCACGATGGATTTTGTTACCGAATTACCTCAGACGTAGCGGAAGCATGATGCAGTATGGGTAATTGTAGACAAATTAACCAAATCCGCGCACTTTCTACCAGTCAGGATGGACTATTCTCTAGACAAGTTAGCAGAAATTTATGTTAGAGAAATAGTTAGACTACATGGAGTTCCATCATCCATTATATCTGATCGTGATCTAAGGTTTACATCGAAGTTCTGGGGTAAATTGCAGGAAGCATTAGGAACAAAACTGCATTTCAGCACTGCATTTCATCCTCAGACAGAATGCCAGTCAGAGAGAGTAATTTAAATCCTAGAAGACATGATGAGATCATGTGTTATAGAATTTGAAGGCAGCTGGGACAGATATGTACATCTCATGGAATTTGCCTACAACAACAGCTAACAGTACCAGACCAGTATCGGAAGACCAGTATCGGAATGCCTCCATATGAAGCTTTATATGGTAGAAAATGTAGGACACCTCTATGTTGGGATGAAGTTGGTGAAAGGCAATTACTAGATCCTGAAATTATTCAACAAACAGAATAAAAGATCAAAGTAATTAAAGAAAGATTGAAGGCGGCGACAGATCGACAAAAGTCATATGTGGATCTAAAGAGAAGAGATATAGAGTATAAGGTGGGTGCCATGTTGGCCAACATCCTCCTCTTTCAAGGTATAAGAATCATAAAATTCATTTACATAAGTCATTCGGTCATATGCTTTCAAAATAATCTTTTTCCTCTACTTTGAGAGGATGGTCCATTGGGCATATAGGTTATCCTTACGCACAGACCTCGATAAGATCATTAATGATTTCCATGTTTCTATAGCTTCGGGCGCATATAGATCGGACCCTCACATATATTTGCCTTTAGAATCAATTGAAGTTAATCGAGACGTCACATATGATGAAGAACCAGTGGCTATCCTAGCTAAGGATATCCTAGCTAAGGAAATTAAGCAACTTCGGAATAAACAGATTCCCCTAGTTAAGGTGTTATGGCGAAGCCACTCCAGAGAAGAGGCTACTTGGGAACGTGAAGAAGATATCAGAAGACAACATCCACAATTATTCAGAGATCTATAACAGGTAAAATTTTGAGACGAAATTTCTTTAAGGAGGGAAGAGTTGTAATATCCTCAATTTTGTAGTTCTTCCTATTTTAGCTTTTTCGATGAATTCGGTTATCCGAATAAAAGGAAAACTTAAAATAATGGGAAACACTATAGATTGAGGATATTAATATTAATTAAATGTTGAGGGTAGCCAAAAAGGCACATTAAATTTAGAAGGACCTTTAATGGAGGGGATAAGGAATTAAAATATATGATTTTTTATTCATTCAATTATTTTTTCTGGTGAAAACATACTCTTATGAATTGAAATCTCACTCTTTTCCATAATCCTCTATCACACGAGGAAATACCAAAATAGAATCCCAGACGAGAAAAAATGAAACTATAAAAAAAAATAGGAAAATCACCACATAAAATTTAGATGTTGTTAGAGAGATGTTGATTGTGAGCTTTACTGGAATCTGAAAAATTGTTATGGGCGGTTTTAGATTCTGTACTTTTGGGACTATCTCCTCTGCTGAAATACAGAGGGGAGCATGGACTGTAACTACACAATTTCTTCTTAGTAACTTTAACTAGGTAAGGTAGAGTAAACGTCAAGATGATCAGTACTTCTGGGATGTACCTCGAACAAAAAGTGCGATAATGAAAGTGCTTAAATTTTCCTTTGTTCCTTTTTTATCCCTCTGTAAATTTAATTAACTATAAGTGTTATTATTAATTTTTCTTTCTACATGAGTATTAAACTGTTATGTGCCCTATTACCAAGGATTTGACCAAGAACCCGAAGGTGCCCTATTTAGATTGCCCAGTAATTGGATGATTATATTTTTACTACCTTGAGAATGTTGTGATATCTACTCAAAAGTGCAGGATCTTTATTTGCCCACACCAAGAGTATTAAGAATACTCCGATTGAACAAAGTATTAGAAGTAGGTAAAGAACCAAAGAGAAAGTTTACATTGAAAAGAGATGTAAACTATGACATAATCCTATAAGGTCTGAGGATTATAATAGAAGTGCAAATTGAATCATTGAAAAGGACATGGAAGGGAAGTGGTTTTAAATAAAGTTTATTAATATATTTATTGA